>JAZHYW010035896.1:0-172396 GCA_037355805.1 Ixodes ricinus | reverse complement strand
TCTATCGTCCGTGAAATTCACTTTTGTTTTCAGCTACCAAAAAGATGAAATTCAGTTATTTAATTTCGACGCAACAGTAAAAGAAAATCTACATTAACGTACATAACGTTGTGTTCATACGACTCAACATCCTTTTGTTTAGCAGTCACATATATTTTACCTAAATCAAAATGTTTAAGTACAACAGTAAAGCGTTGAGCTTGTTGTTACATACCTGTAAATAGCTCAGCTTGAAATTTAGAACTATACTGTCGTTTCCTGTCCTTTCTTCGTGTTTAAGTAAAATTCTAAAGTTCAAGCTGTTCTATTTACACGGTATAAAATGTTGTCGCGAAGTGTGGTAGGTCGCATAAAATACCCGTGATTGGAACAACTTTGTGTCGCAATATTAAATGTTAAATCGTGATTGTGTCCTCGAACTAAGGAATTAATTACAAAACATAAAATCATGAAATGGGCACCTCGTGGCCATATCTATCATGAAATGTGGTTTACGAAATACGTTTCACAATATATATATAAGGACGACACAACTAAGCTAAAAGCGATGAAATTTTCAAAATTTTACGAAAGTTTTGGGACAATCTCTTTCAGTCCATTTTCTTTTTATATAGAAACAACCAACGGCAATCACAATGCTTGCTTTTCCAACCAAACATTGTTTACACTCAGCACCGCGATGCATGCGACTGATCATGCAGAAAGGAATAATCGAAATTGTTCACTCTAATCTATACGCACCTTCGCACTCAGATCGAATCTGGCCCAAAATAGCGCTTGCACAAGTGAACATTTTCTTATACAGGATAAGCTGGCATAGTGTGCCTGTTGAGGTTTGTTCTTGACACGATGCCGGTCAATTTAATTTGCAAATGAGCATCACCCTTGCTAATTGATGATTTTAGCGCGATAGCATTAAGGAGCTCATGTCGCAGAAAAGCCGATGTCGGTGGCGTGACTGGAAAATCCTGATTGGTCGATAGGGCCATGACGTCACCGCTACATGCCCTTGCGCAGGAATTTCAAAACGACCTACAATGCTCACGTGAAACGTGACATCACGCGTTGAATGAAAGTGATTGAAACATTACATGTAATGCGAAATAATGGGCGCCGTATGTCTCAAATGATTTCACTTTATAAACTAGTTCGTTTGCCTTAAAGAAAAAAAATAGGAATTTAGGCAGGATTCGAACCCACGACACTTCGGTTGCAAGTCAGACACGATCTTCACTAGGCCACGCGAGGCACGCTTGCACGGCTAATGAGAAGGCGATGCAAACAAGGCCCGGTAACGCTATCGCGTTCCACTTTTAAAGGCGAACCTTAAGCGTCCTCCAGGATTTTGTTTTGTTAAGTTAGTATTTCATGTCCACTCAACATTTCAGCTACTTAATTGGACACCTTCTGACGGTTCGCGTGCGTAATCACCATAGTTCCGCCGCGCGTCCCTGTTTACTTTCTTTTTGTCCAGCCCACAGACGCATAAAAGTTATGTTCACCACATAAAAGAGGCGATAACAGACTTCTATATGTTTGAGAAGTTAGATGTGTGAGGAACACATAGTTATTTAAATTAGCTTCAAAATCAGGAATGTCTGTAAGGCTGTCCCAAATCACTTACAACGTGCCTGTCGAAGATAAAAACGCCGGAAAAGATTGGCAGACCACTTTTAAGATAATTGGGGTGGGTGGGGGGGGGGATTGCTCTAGGGTGGTCGGCCATTAATTTATGTTGCCAAATAATCAGTTAGTAATTAAATATATTTATAATAATCAATTAATTTTACTTTATAAAGTTCACATAACCGCTTGAGACCGCCACGGAAGGACGATACTCGAAACTACGCGAGCTGTTGAGTCCGCGTAAACGTGTTTTTTGTTCGCTCATTGGCAGTGTGAAACATCAGGTTGCAGGGTACGCCAAAAACGACTCTGTGCTCACATGATAGATCGGAAGGCAAATACACGAAATGTGCAAAAAGAAAGAGACAATTAACAGTATTTTTCTCAATAATCCCTTACAGAACGCCTTACTCCAAAAAGAGATGCATAAAGATGCATGCAAGAAAACGGCATGATTTTACATAAATAGCGCGAAAGACAGACAAAGCTTCCTAAAATCTTAATATAAATTACATTTCATCAGCTTGCATGAGCTCGAAACTACGCGAAATACTGCCTCAGGAGGCTAATGTTATATTCGGTTTTACCTGCACTTGTTTCGGGCCCTCACTTTACAACACCACTATGCTTCAATAGTCGTGCGCTCTAACATTTCCCTATAGGATGCCGTATATCACCGCGAGACTGCTATAAATACTGCACAATTTTACAATTAGGACATCTATTGCTTGTGTTGCGAACATCGCATTTCACCAGAAAGCTGAACTGTTTAACATGGTTTGCACGTGACGTCATCACACTATATGACACTATATGCTGGTGGTCATTGTGATTTCTTTTTGCTGAGAAAATCAAATTCCATGGTGCAAAATGCACGCTGCAGGAGGTTCAAGCTCAGTGAAAGCCAAGTATTTGAAAGGCGCGTAATATTATTCTTAGTGAATCGTCGTAAGAAACGACGCGAGCGTCTGGCACAACAAAAACGTGTTTCTGGCAAGAGTGTTTTTGCAAACAAAGTAGTTTCCGGGGCCACGCTTTTGGTCTGAGCCAAAGATACGGGGAAGAGGAACCTTTACAACACAGTATATTTTTAAACCTAACCACCGCCCCCCCCCCCCCCCCCACACACACACAAACACACACGCACACGCACACACTTCTTTTTTCTTTTTTTTTGTTGCTCCTCCAGAGAATATTTTGTATTCCTGAGGAATCGCCTCCTCCGTTTGGGTGTGCTAATTCGACAGTTTTATTTTCCACTTGTTAACAGCAACCCTCCATTGCTTTTATTTTGCACCCCAATTTTATTTGTCACTTGTTAACAGCAACCCTCCATTGCTTCTATTTTTCACCTGGTGAAGTTTAAAGGGGTCATAAAACGATATCGGGTTGGAATGTTCATGACTTTTTAGAGGCGTACTCGTCCTAGTCTGGCCCAAGTATACTCGCACGGGCCACCACTGATTCAGAAGCTTCATTGTGTCGGTGATATTGCGAAGACAAAATGAGACTATTTCTTTTAGTCTTGCCTTCGCAAAACTTGATGTCGTATTTGTGGGATCAAAACCACCCGCCTGACGACAGTCGAGCGCGGCTCGTGGATTGGACACGAGAACTGCGTGAGCACTGTACATCGGCTCGTAACAATCAATGCCTCGGCCTGACACCTGGGTAGTGGCTCGTGTCCAACCACTGCGGTGATGAGAATAGCCGAACGCTAAGAATGCCTGAAGCTCAGCACGCGTTTTCTTCCTTTCCAACCCCAGCGCGGGGGTACGATTAACGTTGGAGGCATAGGATAGGCACCAGGCCACGTGGCCGCTTCTGGTTCCGAGTTGAGGGGATGAACGATGCTCATATTTCTCGAATTTTTCGGTGACTGCCATTGCCTAGAAAAAAGAGCAAAGCCAAGTTTATACAGTTATTAACGTCAGGGAGTGATTCTAAGTAGTATTTAGTGAACTTGAGAACGACGCTCGTGTGAGACTTAAAGCGACTGCCAACGTTCGGCTGTCCCTCAGAGGCCACTAGGATATTTATTTTATTTTTTAAGAATCTTTTTTGTACACACATGTAGTTCTATGCAAAGTCATATTAATAAGTCGCATTTAGTCATTTCAATACTTCTATTATTGGGGACATCTTTTCGAATGCAGTTCAGCAACAACGAAAAAATGTTTGGGTGCCTCAAAGATGTAAAATTTGTTGTGCGACATGTTTTTTGTACTTTCAGTAAATACTGTTAAGAAGTAACCCCTGACGTTGATAGCTTGCGAAAACATTCATTAGTTTTCCCCTCCGCGAAATAGCAGATGCAGAAAAAATAAAGAAAAGAGACAGCTGTCGATCACCTCCTCAACTCGCAATTTGAACAAGCGGTCTCGTGATCTGACGCTAATTATGTACCGTCAGTGTTCATTATAGTCATGCGCTAGGGTTTGGAAAGCAAAAGCTTTGACTGAGCTTCAGATATTGCTAGTGTTGGGCTATTATTATATTTAATTGAACATCAGCCGTTACCCGAAAGTTTGGCGATGCTGATTGTCATGAGCCCGAGCACTCGACTGGGGGTTATGAAAATCGCTTACGTCACGGTGTCACGTGACTCTCGGTGCAAAATCGTGATGTCATGTTCCGTCACGCTGTCAACAAGGTCAATACATCTAGTGATTTCCTCAAATTAAATCGATTTGACGCAGTGAGTCACGTGACGTCACGGGGTCACGGGACATTACTTGACAGCATGTATTGACACCATGACGTCACGTGACAACGTGACACATAATTAATCATAGTGCCAATACAAAAGCGACAAGAAACCCACAATTTATCATACATTGCAATTCTGTATATGACGATTTGATCAATAGATAGAAATAAAACTGCCAATTTTTTATTCCCATATATTCATTTTGTGATACTAACAAAAAAGAAAAAAAATTACCTTGAACCGTTTTGAACCGGTTACCGTTATATTTTTTTTCGGTTCGGTTCCGGTTCAGTTCCAAGATGGCGGCGAAGATTTCGGTTCGGTTCAGTTCCGGTTCGGCTAAAAATAACGGTTCGGTTCCGGTTTTCGGTTCGGTTCGGTTCCGGTTCGACACCCTGCTTTTCTGAAACCTGGGTGAATTGTGAACATCGAAAAAAATATGCCATCTCGATACTCATCTCACCGTAGCAGTCGGGATACCAACTAAAGAATATGGTGTCTGTAGGAAAAAATAAAATGGACAAGCTGGGCATTGTTGCAAAAGTTGCAACTCTCAATTGTAGGCTTATTTGAAGTGCATGACGGGGATCTTTTCAGTGAATACTAAAGAGTAGCAAGGAGGTTTGCAGTGATGGCTGGTTGCAAGCACATACATTCTCTTTGTCAGAGTGAGTTGGCAAGCGTGAAACAATAGCCCCCAGCTTAACCCTAATGGTGGTGGAGTGAGGCACACGACGCTGCGCTGCCGGAGTGCGGCTAGGCTGAAAACCGTTACGTCTCCTCGCCGAGGCGACTAATTGGTCACGCAACTTGTCAGTTGCTTGCTTTAGGCCGCACGACATAGACGACTGGCATATATGTACTGAATTTTGTCGTCGTTTGTTTATTTGTTCTTTCTCAGCGAGCAAGTACAGACGGTGGTCTGTGTCTGCCTGGCCTCTGGCAGTTGTTCAGGCGTGGTACCACCTGCATGTTTGTCACTAGCCCAAGCTGGGTGCAGATCAAGTGCTAACTCAGGTGAGCGCGACTTACAGTCCTTCATCACACTTAGAATGCATCATAAAAGAAAGGAGTGGCGTAAAGCACAGGAGAGGTTTAGAAAGTCACTGAAGGGGAAAAGGCAACTTTTAGCCTTTCCACTTTGGTGAAGGGAAGACCAGTAAAGGCCATACTATGGTCGGACGACCGATGGACGACAGCAGCACACACACAGTCTGGGACGACCAAGGACGACGTTCAGGACACCTCAAGGATGACCTCAAAGACAACGTCTAGGACAACGCGTTGAGAAATTCAGCATCACAACCCTGGCAGTGAAACCAGAGTGAGGCATGGAGAGCAGCCATCTGAGGACCACACAAGGCCAACTGCCAGACAACCGGCTTGTCAAGATCTGGTTGCTTGCTGTCGCTCATAGATGGCGGCAGCTCCTCCAGAGCTTCAGGTCGACATTCATTTGGTGACGGACACAAAACTGGGGAAATCAGCCCAACAGCTCCACTGTAAAATGACACACATTCATTCCACTAAAATGCGATGAAATGCAGTAGCTTTACAGAAGCATCGTTAAGAAACATAGGAAAGAAATGGTACGGTGATGTAGTTATTGTATGAGGCTACACACACATCGAGGACGACGCCAAAGACGACCTCTACGACGGCCTCAAGGACGACATGTAGGACAGACACTAAGGACGGCGTGAAGATTGCAGTCGCAATATCGCGAGAGGTCATCTCGTCTTTACATCCTCTAAACAAATTTGACCATGACATAAATTATGATACGCACTACCCTACTATGCATCTCCCCTCTCCTTTGCGTAGAATAGACTGCATATTAGTGCTAAGTCTTTACCAGTTGCTGCATTTTAAAACGTGTCTAAAGTACGTAAAATTCTCGAGCAAGCGCCCCACCCGTGCAAGAGCCCCCCCCCAACTTGCACCGCTAATTTCACATTTCCGCGCCATTCCGGGCAAGCGCTCTCCGCTCCGGCATCCGTATCACACACCGCGCTGACCTCGCTCTAGGCAACACTGTCAGTGTTCAGTCAAGAATTAATCCAATCCAATCCCACTTTTGTTCCCACCAGCCCGGTCACTACGCGCGTCATTGTCGCTGTCGGGGTGGCCGCACGGCTATGCATTCTGCTGTGCAAGGAAGAAATCGAGGGTCAGTTCAATGGCATTGTGAAAACGGGAAAGACGTACACCAGACGTCTCGACCCATCAAGCTCAACCGGATACGGGAATGGGACAACACCTCTGACAATTTGCTGCTAAGTCTAAACGTGCGGGGAAAGCGAAAGTTCGATGAAAGATAAGTAACGGCGCGCCGGTGTTCAGTGAATATGAACGACGCGCTCTTTTAATACCTGGAGCACGAAAGAAGTGCAGAATGAGCCATTAGCAACCGGCTTCTTTTTGAAGAAGCTGTCAAAATAGCCAACGGCATGCAGTTGGGAAACATCGCGGAATGCTGCAAACTTTTTCTTTGCGGCCGACCTGAGGAGTCTTTTGATATTTCGGAAAGTGATTAACATAGCAGTGGCAAATCTTTGGCCTAATAAAGTCTGTTCTCAGAGATAAATAAAATATTAAATCTGTGTGCACTGCGTTTTTTTTCTTTTCATGAAAAATTTAGTCGTGCTGATTTTGAATTCTGTGTCGTTTGGATAGCGCCCCCACTTTGCAGGCAATTTCTGACTTGCGTGCAGGGGGGGAAGTGCGTTGTCTGGAATTTACGGTAGATGACTTTCTTCTCTTTTTTTTTCATTATAGCAAGTTTGATTGATTGGTTTGAAGGACGTCGGAGTGAGCCATCTCTTCCCGTTCCAGACTGTTGTCGCAGTTTGCCTTCAACCTGAACCCCAACTGGGAGCTGCCGGTCAAGCGGGAACCCTCCCAGCCGCTCGCGAGGAGTCCGGGACATGCTGGTCAAGCACCACCTCTTCTCCTGGGACCTCTGACGTGGCGACCCCGTCCTACCTCCGGCCGTTTTCCTTGCCTCGGCAGCCATCTTGCGACACCCAGGCGTTGCCGTTCGACCCGCGTAAGAGTCCGTTTGACTGATGCGTTCGTTCCCGTTGAAAAAATAAGTTTACCACTGGCTAGCTCTCTCAAAACGCAACAGAAAGAACATCAATTTTTTTTTCTCGTCTCCGTGGGATGCGTTTAATTAACGTTACTAGAACCACTCAGTTGGGAAACTGCCATAGAGCCTGCTTTGAAAAGTGGCTCCGATCCGTACTTGAGAACCGAGCTAATGGCGATCGCAACGCCGCCATTTCTCCCGCAGCGTCTACTCCGGGAACTGCATGGCTGCACGCATTGGTTCAGGTTGAGTCGGGCAAGGGCCGGTAGTGCCATCTCGCAGGGTCATCTCGCAGTAGCCATATAAAGCAACTTTCATGTTTCAACTTGTCGCTAAAAGGTGGCGCTGTTATCGTATTTAGCTCGGTCTCGGTGGATGCCAGCGGTCCAGGTTTCAAGGGCGAGTTTCCCAACTGAGTGTTTTAGTAACGTTGCGTCCCACCGACTGTCGACCTCGTGCGTCTCGGTGGCCATCTTGCTACACCCAGTCGTGCGAGGCGTTGCCGGGCGGCAAAAGGCTCGACGCCTTTCGATTCTTGTAAGAATGCATTCTATTGAAATTTCTATTGAAAAATTCTATTGAAAAGATGCAGTTGGGTTTGCCATTGTCTAAGTCTTCCGAGATGCAGCGGAAACGGAGATGCAAACAGTTTTGTTTGATAGCTTCTTTTTTTTTATGTCTCTGTGGGACGAGTTTGCAACTATTGACCTTGCAAGGTGAGGCCACCTTGAAATGATTCGTTGCTGTCTTTGCCAGTGTCTAAATTGGTACACCAACTCTGCTTTTATGACTTTACCAAAAACAAATTTATGCTCGATGATCATAGGGGTTCTAACTCGGCCGCAGACCGCTGCCGTTACAAGCGAAGAACTTCGGTATTAACTTCCGCTACTAGCGGAAACGAGGAATAGGCTAAAATTGAGTTGGAACCCAATTTTCCAAACTTCGGAGATATCAACGGCTCTTTCTGGACCCGTTGAGCGATTCCTTACCTCGTTTTTACAATTTGCAACGCTGTCATTCATCAAAAAATGAGGCTGGTACGTGCTCTCCTGAGATACGCAGTGAGGAAACGTTTCACTCTGCCGATCGTAACATCGGACTTGCTTTCGAAATTAGTGAAAACACATTTACAGATTTTAGCCACACATATGGACGCTGAAAATTCTTTGGACTGCTTTCGAGTTGCAACAAATGCCTTTTGGGAAGCAAAAAAAAAAAAAAAAAAAAACACTTTATGTTTCAGATTGACTTAAATTTGAAACTCTAACCAAACTTTAATAAAGCAAAATTCCCCCTTGGTCGGAGGAGGGAGCCGCGTATGTAGGCCGTTTGTTTCGCGAGTGCATGCTGTGCCTGGGAACAACTTTCTTTGGCATTGCAAGAGGAGCGGAGAGTGAATGCTTAGAGCTTCGATCAGCGCTCAAGATTGCACCTGTGCCCATAGCTTCGACTCCATTGCCACGGAAATTTGCCCCCGAGCATAGCTGCACAGGATGCTGGCAAGTCGGTTTTCCCACAGTGCAACCTTACCACGAGGCAAAGCCAGCCACCCCAAACTACTGTGGAAGACTGAAAACTGTTCATCACATTGCAAGAAAGATGCGAATATGCCGAGTTGTGCTCGGCTCTAGTCATGGAGCATCCCCAGATCTGTAAATGTTGTGATGGAGGGAACGTTGGAAACTGGTGCTGTCCTTTTTGTGATCCACCGACATTCCTACAGGACTTTCCTTTTGTGCCGATTTGCAGGCCTAATTTATGGATATGTGTTTGTGCCAGTTTGGCCACTAGTCACTACTAGAGTCACTAAGTAAGCTATGCTCAAGAGTGATGTCACTTTGGTCGTCCTGGTCATCCGCAAATGTGGTACACATGTTTTCTTTCTTTCCTCATATTGCATAGACCCAATGCAATGTTGGCTCTTTGGAGCAACTGCATAAATCGGTTTCTTCACAGATTACGACGTAATTTAGCACAGCTGTAATTAGATGGTTAATTTTTTTTGTGAAAATATAAAAGGACGAATTCATTGGAGTAAAAATTTACTAAGAAAAATCGTATTTTTTTGACAATTTCGCAATAAAAAGGCTTAGCTAAACGCAATTCCATATGAAATTGCTTTTTTTTTCTGTTTTTTATTGAAACAAGTTTATGTATTTATACTTTCAGACGGTAGATGAATAGATTAACCACCTACGGGCACCTCTGTAGTAAATCGTAGCGAGATACATAGAGAAACCAATTTATGCCGTGCCCTCTGAGGGACAATGCTCCATTGCATGCCCACAGTGGTTGAGGCAACAAAGAGACCAAAGCGGCAATGCTGGATTTCCCGAATTTCCGAACTATGCCTCTCGCCAACATTTATGAATCTCCAACCATCAGAATGGCGGTATTCAGGAGTTGACCACACAATGCAAATGAACAGTCTGCTGTGGTGATGTTAGACATCAGGGAAAAGTTGGCGTTACTCTGAGCCGAGCTTGTGACTCTAGTTTCAACATTTCAAGATCATCCGGCAGACGTGATTTCATCTACCATTTGGTTGACACCTTAGTCAACTCGCTCGCTAGTCAAATGCCGTATGAATGTTGCTGGTTTGTGTTCATGTATGAAGTGCAATGTTCATGTATGACTTCATTTTTTTTTATGGTGCGTGTTCAAGAAAGAGTCAAGGAAGATCACCGAGAGAATGGCGCTGTATTGCCCATTTGTTTTTCTCTCCTTGACGGACATTTTCGTGGTGTCGGTTGTCTTTGCAAAGTTTTCACTATGGTTCACTTCAAAATGGCCCTTCCACCGCCTGTTTGAGCACCGTTTTCGTTATTTTTGAAGCAATCCCTTTTTCGTTTCTTTTAATGCCCTTGCATACAGTTTTCATTTATTTCATTTTGCCATATCATTCCAGGGATATGCATTCCTCTGGAGTGAATTGTGTTCAGACTTCCATTGTGATACCAATGCCAAGAAAAACTGCCTTTCTGGCAGCTGCCATTTTGTTCCATTGCACACTTCACCCGGCGTCGCCAGACTGGGCAACCACCAGTCGTTGCCAGAAAATCATGAGCTATGCGCTTGTTTATTTAAATAGGTAATTAAGTATTTAAGGAATAAACCGTAGCTTTAAAAAGACGGTCAGTCGACTAACAGGTGGCAACCAAGCACCCAATGCTTGGTTCCTAGCCTCTCGTCCTAGAGGTCGTCTTTGACCTCTAGGTCAGACAGGCAAGAGCCTGTGTATTCGCAAAAAATGTCCTAGGTTGTCAACTTGTTCAAACTATCTTTGCCTGTAGTGCCGGTTTGCAAATGATCCTTTTCATACACACCGAAACGTGAAATAAAAAAAAAATGAGAGAAATAAGATCTTTATGCAGTTGTCACAAGTTGTAAGAACTAAGATAGTTAACTATAGTTTGTTACAACACAAGATGTGCAGTAGTAGCTCTGCCTCTGGCGCAAGCTTTCTAAACTTAGATGACATTTCATTATCTTGCGAGCAACGAGCAAGTGCTGAGTACAAAGCTTCTCCTGCGGATCATATGTTGCAACAGGCTTCAGTACAATAACATTGAAAGGACCTTCAGATTTGTTAAATCCGTGGCCAATTACGATTGGTTGCCAAATAATTTTGTCATATCCCAGGCATTGCAGACTGTCATGCAGAGTCATTGAAACTGGTGCAGGTTTCAAGCGTGGCAGGATTGTGCAACTCATACTATTCATTGTGTGTACTCATGTAAAGTAGAAGACGTGTAAGATAGCGCATTACGAAGATGGTATTTTTGCATCGCATGCGCGCCAACATCGAGAGAGTATATTTTTGGAGATGTTGCGCAAACTCCGTTGACCTAACTGATCCCCGTGTGCACTTTGGGTCCTCTTGTCAAATACCTGTCTTCCTTCGTTGCAAGTGCATTTGAGTTCACCCAAATAAAGAGTTCATTTCGCCCCAAAGGAACAAAAAATGTGAGTTCTCGTTTGCTTCACGCCTTTCCGTCTGGTGGGTTGTTTGCAAACTACAAATGGATAATTGTCAAAAAAGACGAAATACGCTCAAAGATGGGTGCCGACAATGTTGGTTGTGCCTCGAAAATGGCCACAGCGAGAACCGTGGCCATGGGAAGTGATGTACACGTGCGCAGAAGCTTACTGGAAAAAGGTTCATTGATGACATGTGCAATCTTGCACTTTTTTTTTTACTTTTTAAGTGGGCATTTTTTTATTATATATATAACAAAATGCATTATTTATGAGCACCTTTATTATAAATCGTGGTGCAATTCGTTAAAAACCTGATTTAAGGGGACCTTTCAAAGAGGCAACGTTCCATTGTGTCCACCCAGTACGACCCAGTGCTGTGGTGTCCGAGTACTTTGACCGTGGGAAATGGGAAAATAATGGATGTTTCTCTCGCTTACCCGATTGACCACCAGAAGCTAAATAATACTGTCAAGATGCAGGTTAAAAACACCTAGCTTGTACGAAGCTCGAGTCCAACGAAGTTCACGAGAAAACGGTTTCAATCTACACTGTCCAGGTGGCACACGTCGAGCCCCAATGTCCTGCATCTCTTTATGCGAGTGTGGTGGCTACAACAGCCGTGGTAATGGAATAATGGTAGGTGCCTGGCACCTTTTATTGAACGAGGCTGCAGTTCACCCTGCGCTTGCTATCCGAGCAACTTTTGTTTTGTTCAAGAATGCCTCCTCGGCCGACGGAATGTTCGTCGTAACAAACAATGCAAGTTGCACTTTAGTAGCACCCAGTAGCTCTGTGCAGAACCAGAGCTCTCGCCAACTTGACTGCGAGAGCATAGCGGTTTTGTGTAAAGTCGATTCTTGTGGGCATCCCCTGTATTTTCTTCCTGCCCACATCAGCTTGTAGCATCTAAACTACATCTCACAAATGTCTGCAGTGAAGACGGAGGCATAGGCACGTAAGCCTAGCTCGGCAGTATGCTTGTTTGTACAAAGACACGTGCGTAAGAGGCACTTTCTAAACCCTCGTGCCCATGCCTTCGTCTTCACTGCAGGTGTTTGCGAGTATAGCAATTTTAGTTCCAAAGCTCGTAGCAGAGTCGACGTAGCCAGAAAGTTTTTCGAAGGGGGCAGTGCTGGGATGTCTATTATTTGGGGTTGGGGAAATATCCGCAAGGCTTCACACTTCAGTGCGGGCCTGCTATTCGCCATTGCCAATGTTCGCCATGCTCTTCAAGGCGCTTGGCGCGCGTGCAGAATCGTGTGGAGGCACGTTGCTACCTGCCATTCTTGGTGTGCAACTTTTTACGGCGGAGCTGTTAAGAGCTAGTTTCCACAGGATCATGTCCGCCAGCAAATAAATGTAGACAACACTCCAAACAGCTACCGCCATCAATGGCGACAGCAGCAACTAGACAACTGGCTGTCTGGTTGCCGCCGTCGCTTATAGATGGCAACCTTTCCAGCCTTTCCACTCTAGCTTGCCGACTTGCAGCCGGCCATTACTTGATTCCCCCATAGTACAGCTTCGCTAGTCTTCCTTCTTCACAAGAGTAGAAAGGCTAAAAGTTTTCTCTTCAATCTTTTTTTTTTTTTTTTTTTGAGAAGAGGGCTGTTGGTGAGGGACAGTGGCATCTCTGGTGGGGAAGCGGAAGTCGGGCAAGGCCCCACCGCACGAAGAGGAATGTATGTCCATTTGTCCCCTTTTGGGACGAAAGTTGGACCCCTGTCGCGGAACCCACCAGAGTGCTGCTAGCCGTACACAAACATCTGCCGCGAATCGCGGCTTGGCTGAAAGGAGATTTCCTTCCCGTGATGCATCACTTCAAGCTGAGTGAATAACTCCCAATAATATGCTCCACTGTCAAAAAGAAACCCTTAATCATTATTGTAAACAAACTCATTTAGCGATGCAATCGCTTTTCCCTCTTCACGTGATGTGTCCAGCACAAGTTGGCATCTGCTCCAACAGTGTCAGTGGCTGCTACAAACCAATATTTTGCCCGCTACAGAACTTTCTACAACACGTGAAATGCCGCTTCATCGCTGGGACTTGTACTGAAACAGTATAGTAGCAGTTTTGTGACCAACATGCGAAGTCATCTTATATGTGCAGCGGATAAAGGATGAAGCTGTCAAGCAGGCACCCTAAAACGTGCACCTGGAGAGGTATTGATGCAATCTGCAGAAAAATTCACCAGCCGCGACTGTTAACGGCGTTGTTTTATTAGTCACATGACAGACACGAGACAACCCCAACCCACAACACTCTCGCCCCTTTCATTAGGAAGCATCAGGTCAGTCTGCCCTGCATTCCACAAGCACTGCGAGCGCAGTGGAGAACGTAGTCAGTTTCGCATTCTATACATGTTCACGCACACAAAGTAAAGGAAACGGTTTACCGACAACGACAATAGAATAGCCCTTGGCTGTTATTTACAACGAAAAGTAAAATACACAAACAAGAAGCCGGCGATTTGCCCGGCATCGCCCTGCCCCAGTGTTGAAGCCAAAGTCCGTAGCAGCGAGACAAAGATATGGCATATGATAGAGAATTGGGTACCAAGTGCTACGGCAAACTCAACAGTACTTGGGCGATCGCGCGAAACAATTTGTCGAGGAGTGGAGAGCTCCGTTTAGATAGTGTGGTCTTCGAAACCTTTGTACTACAAGGCTCTCCAATTGCACTAATTTCTTTAACATTAGGAAATGAGCTTGTTGTACCAGCTGTCAAGTTCATTTTTACATGTCAAATTGTTGGTTCGACGTTGCTATGCAAAGCTTCGAAGACTGCATACGACGCCGGCCATTTCGTCGACGCCAGTGCAGCCACAGCCGAAAGGTTGCCCAAAAAATGCTGCGATTCAAACGCGCTTAAAAAGAATTACACATTCAAGACGTGCAAGCCAGTGTCTACAAGTATGCCAATCCGACATTGAAAAGTGCTGCAACGTTCAACAGAAGTGGAATAAAAAAAAACAAGCAACCATCTCCCGACCATGCGTAGCTGAAGCACAAGCATCTGCCGCCAGCTTGACAGAGTTGGCAAGCGTTGATTTGCAAAACTGCATAACTTTATACCTTAACTGGTCAGCAAAATGGCTGCCCCACACTCGGTCGGGGTCCCCGTGCCGCCTGCTACAATGTACACAAAGAGACCAAGGTGGGGACAAACGCACGCACGTTGATGTAACAAGGCAGATATCAGTAAGAGGAACCTGTCAGTACTGTAAAGGCATAACGTAACCTTATCTCACAACCAGCAAGGAGAGCTAAGGAGCCAAACGAGGGTGGTGAAAAGTTCTATAGTTTACACCATTCACTACTGTACTTCCCTTAACCCTCCCGTGTGAAAGTATAAGCTAATTTCGGGGCTATTTCCGACGTGGTTGCCAACACTGAGGCGGTTGACGTGTCGTCCATAACTATGGTTCCTGTACGGCGTCTCTCCAAAGCACAAAATATGTGCACCCACTGCGATTGCCACAAAAACTGCTGTGTGATTTTGTGGCAACCCCCAGAACAATCATCAACGTGACAGCCTCTCGTGCTCAGAAACAATCATGGCGCCGAGCAGCGTTGCATCTAAAAACTGCTAAATTTAAGTCGCAGGCCAGGACTGACCATTTCAATGCGATGTTTCAATGTCTGTCCACCCCAATATCACAATGGCATCGCAAGCGTTACTCTCGCCCACAACAATTTTGTTGAGGGCAAGCAAACATGATAACCCCTGACTATTTTATCGCAGAAATTTAGATATTTACGATTGAAGTTGACTTAGAGAACATTTTAGACCACGTTTATGCGACTCTAAGATTGCCAAAATTTCCAAAAACTGCAAGACACCAATTTCTCGC
The DNA here is from genome assembly GCA_037355805.1 of Ixodes ricinus. Classification (NCBI taxonomy): domain Eukaryota; kingdom Metazoa; phylum Arthropoda; class Arachnida; order Ixodida; family Ixodidae; genus Ixodes; species Ixodes ricinus. The sequence continues at coordinate 157,129 of JAZHYW010035896.1, read as the reverse complement.
ACTGGACAACTCCGAAAACAGCTAAATTTAGCGGTAAAAACGCTAGATTGGCATCACTGGAGCCGAGGCACGTCCGCAGGGAACGCCAAAATGGCGGCACACTTGTCGACCCTACCCTCCCTCACTGTGCTACGGGAAGGTGCTGCGAGCACACTCCACGAGTCGTCCACCAATCGCTGAAAGACGTCACTGCGACAAGGTCACAAAACGTAGACGTTACAGATAAGTCGGGCCCATGCCCGCACGACAAACTAAGAGCTGCGTTCTACGGACAGACGCAAAAGAAACTCGTCGTCGAATGTGTTCCCACGCCGTGGCCTGCCATACAAACGCAGTAAACAAAAGGATCCCCAGCCCGTGTTTCGTTGCCGCTTCCGCCCAGTCAAAGAAGCTCCCACACAAAGAACTTGTGAAAGGAAATTAAAGAAGTTAAACAATTAGTCTGACCATCTTCGGCACAGAAGTACCACGCAAAGGTGCCAGTTCAGCGAGCATGCTTTTAACAAATTTCTTTATTTCCAAAACTTCTTGCATGTTTGCTTTTCTTTTTTTCCCCTTAGTTGAGCCAAGTATATGTTACACAGAGACAGCCCGATAAAAGTTATTAGGCCGTCAGAATCCTATCCAATGCTGTCGAAATGGCGGCACCCAAAGAATATACCCGCACACGTGTGCGGTGCCCCAAAGGTTTTAAAGGGCGCCAGCAAAGAGGACGCAGATAAATTGGCTCCAAGACGGAGATTTGGCAACAGACGCAATCCTGTTTTTGCTACAAATATGTTTCTTGGCCGACATTTCCCAAAAAGGATGCGGGATAGGCCTATTCTGGGCCAAGTCGTCGTCACCAAAGCCGTCGCCAATTAAGAGGTTCCTTAAGAGCTCATGGTCCTCGAAACGGTTCGGCTCTAGAAACCAATCGCCGTTTGCAATGCAGTTTCCGACTCGAAACAAAAATATCCGTTCACAAATCAAAATTTCGCAGTTGCGAGCAACCGTTGTCAAACATAGAGGAAAGCCTGCAAAACCAACTTTAACAATACAAAAAAAAAAAAAAGAAAGCCGGTTGACGAAACAGTACGACGAAATGGGCCGAGGCCCCGCTGGTCGAAGAGGGGACGAAACTGGGTCAGGGTCCGAAGTTGCGCATCCCGGCGCGAGAGGGCGGAGTCACCCCGCCGGCCTCGCGTCCCGGCGGCATGCAGCTGGAAGATCACTCCACGCTCGCCACTCTCATCCTGCGGCCGATGCACACCCTGCAACAAACAAAGCCGGGTTGAGTCGACTACGACGCGCCTCTCCAGAGCCCTAAAAACCTCGTCCTAAATCATTCGGTTACAGCTACAATTATCTCGGCCGAAATTTAATTAAGCCAAGCAATGATCACGTTTTACTAACGTAACTCTATACTCATTTCCACCTCAAGAAAAAGAAGTTTTGAGTCTTGTTCATACACCGCGCGAAATAGTTCTTACAAGATATTTGGTCGTCCGAGGAAGATGCGATGCTTTCGGCAGAAGATACAATGAAGTAAGGTAAAGCCCAGCAAAGTTATTCTTCAAACATGTTCTTTCGTTCATGGAACATGTCATCTACTCTCAGATTGTACATTTCTTGGACTCTAATGATTTCTTCAATTCTTCGCAACACGAATTTCGCAGAAACTTCTCTTGCGAAACTCAACTGTCCCTATTCATTAATGATCTGCATACTAATCTTGACCATAACATACAAACTGACGCCATTTTTTAGACTTTGCAAAAGCATTTGACAAAGTACCTCGTAAGCGCTTAATATATAAACTTGCACAGTTGAACCTAAATACTATAAATGTCTTAAACTGGATTCAAGAATTCCTTCAAAACCACTTCCAGCCTTGTCATTAACGACCAGTCTTCTCATTCTCTGCTAGTAATATGGGGCGTCCCCAAGGATCCGTCCTCGGTCCCCTTTTGTTTCTAATTTACATCAATGACTTACCCCTGCACGTGTCCTTTCATATTCGTATGTTTGCCGACGATTGTGTTATTTATCGCTCAATTACTAACATTTCCAACCAAGGTATCTTTCAGAACGACCTAAACAATGTACAAGGATGGTGCAACAGGTGGTTAATGCCCCCTAACCTTAACAAATGCAAAGTCATGTCCTTCCAGCATCACCGTAACCCTCTATTCTTCCCCTATGCTAGCCTTAACGTTGCCACTGAACTAGCCGAGTCGTATAAGTACCTTGAGTGTCACCCTCTGTAACTATCTATCATGGCACACGTATGTTACTAACATCATTTCTTCTGGAAACAGATCCCTGGAATTCTTAAAACGTTGCCTACGTCATGCACCGCAACATGTGAAATGACTTGCCTATAAATCGCTTATCAGACCCAAACGTGAATACGCATCCGCAATCTGGAACCCACACCAAGTACATATCTTATCAACGCACTCGAAGCACTTCAAAACTGTGCCACCAGATTCGTTCATGCTTCATACTCGTACTATGTCAGTGTATCGTCCCTAAAAGCTGAATCACGTTTGCAAACTCTTCCTTGTCGTCGCCGCATTTCCAGCCTCTCCAAGTTTTTTTTTCTACTCTTAGCTTGGTATCGCACCTTACATTGTACCCCCAGCAGTAGGTTCCACCGCACCAATCATCTGCTCCGGGTCGCCCGCGCACAGTCACGCATTGTGCACTTTTTCTGCCTCACTTTTTTCCTTGAGCAGCCAAAGACTGGAACGACCTTTCCTACAACATTGCTGCCATCACCTGCCCATCAAGTTTCGTAGAAAATGTTACCATTAATTTATTTCAGCTGAATTCATATTGCACTTTTTCAAATATATGTTTATTTTGTAGACCCCACCCCTTATGTAATACTGCCTAACAGGGGTCTCTATAGTGAAGAAGTGAAATGAAGGGACCATTCTAATCGCACCGGGAGGAGACGCGTCCACATCGGCACGGAAGCGGAGAATTTCAGACTCACCCGATGCCTGCTCCGAGCAGCACGGAGAGCAGGTTGCTGAGCAGCAGCAAGGGGAAGATGTCGGCCAGGCGGATGATGCGGGACCCACGGAGACTCAGCACGGGGCGCTTGCGGTTGGCCACCACCCCGGGATGCCGGAACTTCCAATCCCTGGGGGAGGAAGAGAAAATGGACCACGGTGGAGCACGCTAAAGGGACCCACAAGGAAATTTTTTATCCGCGTTCGGGCACCGAAAACGCAGTAAACTGTCGCGCGGACGTCGTTTCCCCGCTCAATTTAGCGGGCAGATTGACGCCAGGTGGAATCGCTCACCCGCTAAACTTAGCCGATAAATTGGGTAACGCTCCACGACGCTCGTTTGCCACAATTTTCTCATGAAATATGCGACGCGTCAAACACGTCTTGCGTTAAAATTTGTCACCGCACTCGTCAAACAAAATCCGGGACACTGATGTTTGGTCCCCAAAACTGGGAGCACTTCCCGAGTTTCTAAGAACTCTTCCCCTCAATCGAGGATTCCTCGGGAAATGGGGAGGGAGGGGTGGAGGAGGGGAGGGGTCTTCGCTCCCTGAAACGAAATTCCTCGACAAAATATTCCAGGAAGGGGAGGTGCTCACTTGGGAGGCTGCTGGTCGGGGCGGCTGCTCCAGTCCCAAATCCAGTCCGTCGGAATCTGCTTCTCCTCCTGCTGACCAAACAACCGCGGGCGAGGAAGCTGTCACCGGGCACAACCACGTCCTCCACAAACTAAAGGCCCCTCCACACACTTGCACCTGCTTAACATCGAGCTCTTGCAATCTCTTACAACGAGAAGAAATGCCAACAAGCCGTCGTCGTCTATGAGTCAACCCTCGAACTGCACTTCGCTAGAGTGAAGGTTTTGCAGCATTTGCGAGATCAAATTTCTTCTTGTGTGTCATCTCTGAGAAATGGTTGTTTATGACACTGTCAAAAGCGTTTCAAGCCAAGAAAGAATGATGCCACAAAAAAAGAAAAGGAAATATACATATATGCCTTCTACGACTACCTGATAGGTGGCATCGGCGTGCTTTCTTGTCGTAAGAGGTATTAAGGCGCATGGTCGTAAGCAGACGCAAGTGAGGAGAGCCAGCCTCAACACGCCAGTCGCGTACCTTATTCAGGACAAAGGAGACCGTCTCATTCGATGGACTGTGCGGGCTCTTGGGGCTGCAACGGGAGAAAACGGGGCATTGCCACCTGTTAGTGTAAACCTTTCTAAGCGTCCTCCTCTGTCGTACGAAGGAAATTCCAGAGCGGGCTGCGCGTGCCAGTCACTTCAACGTGAAGGGCCTCACAACCGCTAACAATGAAAAGAAATGAGCATATTGGAAGCGACAGTTTGTTTTAAAGGGGCACTCGAGTGGATTGTTGAGATCGGTGGAACTCAATCTACGGGCCCTAAGCATCCAATAAAAACGAAATTGCACTTGTGGGCAGCCCATTTCCTCATTAAAACTATAATCAAAGATTGTGACAAAAAGAAATGGGGTGTGCGTATGTTTATACAGCCTAACACTTAGTCTGCCTCAACAGGCGACTTGTCTCCCAGCTGTAGATGAGCAATTTAGCCCGTGCGGTACAACCGCTAACCTGGGGTCTTTAACGTGCACCACGCAGTAGTGATACACAACTGCACGCCAGTACGGTACTCATTCAGATCGAAACGGGCAGGGGGGGGGGGATTGAACCCAGGATCCCTGGGTTCTGCAGCGCGAGCTTTCGCTCCACGTGCTCCGAGCTGGTGTGCGCTAGCCCACTCGACCAACCGTCCCCCTCAAAGATCACGACAAGCCCCTCTTTCTGCACCTTGGAGCAGACACCAGGTGGCGCCGTCGGACGGCGTTTTCAAACAATAAGTGCTGTATTACATCTCTTACACCCAAAGATTTGACGTTTGCATCAAAATATAATGCGCAATGAGCCTAAAAAGAGCAGTAATAGTTCACGCTCAGAATCTCCCACAATTAACTATTTCCATTGGTCAATTTGTAGATGGTGAGGCCGAGGTCCCCCTCTTGCCCTCTGAGAAAAATATAGTGCCCTGTATTTAGCTGCCGCGGTCACACAACGCTTGCCATCTAACAGTCTTCCATTGACTAGAGCCCAACGAACAAATCCCTCAGTGGCGGAGCAAATTTGCAGGCTACAACCACGTTTTCATAAATGCCCAGATGTCTACCGCTATGTGGAGGTCGATCCATTTTGCTCGCACCTGCACTAACCGCACATGTGCTGGCAAAAGAAAACGCGCGACATTTCACATTTCCGCTTGACAACCGGCATTCTAAAGGCTCGTTCATACAGTTGCGTCAACTGTGTTGCGCTGCGTTACGTCGTGCAGCACAGCACTTCCCCATTGGCTCATCGTAAGGGTCGCCATAGCAAGAGCCGACTCAAGCAGTCTTGACGCAATCAAACGCAACTGTGTGAACAAGCCAAACACCAAATGGTACCAAGCACCGAACGGTCTGCTACTACAAGCAGGCTTGTTACACAAACATTAGCACGCTACATTACGGACCCACTTCCACCAGACTTTCCAAAGAAAACACTAATTATACCTGGCGCAGCAGATAAATTTAGCCGACTTACGTACGTCCCGCCAATTTTAGTAAGTACTGTCGATTAACTGTTATTAACTGATACTGAGAATTAATTATAAATAGGGAAATATATGCAACCATCTACTGCACACACTGTCTCGACTTAATCTGTACGATTAAGCTTCTTCTAGCTTCTCTCGTTTTAATGCGAAAGCATTAAATGTCTCATGGAGTGAAGCCAGCGAAAAATGGCACCTATATTCCCATTAACTGAACGAAGCGGCACTTAAATTCCCTTGGCCCATTCCCAATAAAAACACAAAGAAAAGCAAAGCAACGCAGATGCCTCGTCACGGAAGTTGGCGGGTGCAATCAAGGTCAAAGCGGATACGCTTCAGAAATAAAACATCAAGAAAAGCACAGCAATGCAATGCTTCGTCATGGAAGCCGTCGTGAAGCTGGCAGTGTTCGCCACGCCTGCGCAGTGGGAGAGCGTGATGTCCCCGCCAGAGCGCGTGTGCGAAACGAAGACGTGATGCACTGCTTGTAGGAATGCACTGCAGTAGGAATGCTTTGCACTCTGACACATAAGCAGTCATAAGTGTCTCTTCCGAATTTTTTATTTAGAGAGCCCTTTCAGAGGAAGTTTGGCACAACTCTTTGCAAAGATAGGGCTTTTAAAAGGTGCAGCATGCAGCCAGATTTGAAACGCAGCTCCGTGCAAATGATGCAGACGCGGCTTTCATGAGTCAGCGCAGGCGTCGTATCCGGTTAGAGAAAAGAACGCAAAAGCAGTCATAACAAACACAGGTGTCGACTGTCGCTTGCCGTCCATGCTTGCTTTTACTACCCTCCTAGATAATTGTCGAGAAACCCGAGATATGCAGTGCAGGTGGCCACATGCTCTTCAAAATTTTTTATGTTCTTTATATCTTTTGCATCCTTCGGCCATTTTTAGCTTTCTCCAACCATAACAAGACTTCGAAAAAACAGGTGCAAAAGAATGACGACGGACAAATGTCAAAAGTACATGTTTGACCCTGCAAATGTTTAGCTTTGCAAGAGCAGCACTACAAAGTAAACCTTTGCTGCTGTGCAAAGCAAACCTTTGCTGTGGGCTAAGCAAACGTTCCGTTTTGCAGAGCAGCAAAAGGCATCACAATGCTTGTAAGACAGAAGTAATCAACAATCACAAAAAACTGTTTCGGTAAAAAAAAAATTAAAATTGATAAATTATGAATGTTGCAGCACTAGAAAGACTACGCATAACAGAGCCTCTCCATAAATATGCTCCAGGACCTGAAAGATCTTGCTGCCTTCAACGGTGCTTCGGCAGCAAACGCACGACCAAAGCCCGCACGCGTGCGACGCCAAAGCACCACCAAAGCAAGTCGAGTCGCAGAGAAGTCTTAGAAAGCAGTACACAATCATACTTTTAGAGGAGGATTCTGAGGAATGCTGGAGTTTTATCACTCGATAAAAGCCAAACATAGCTTGAGCGTACCAAGTTTCACACCCGTTCACACAGCAGAGGTAAAAGCAAACCAGAGCCATTTAACGAGTTTGGCCAATGGGAGGGGCTCGTGGCCTGCTAGAACAACCAACCTTCACGACGACACGACATGGCGCGTCACGTTACGATAGACGATTGCGATTCGTTACGCATCGGCAACGCAGAGATGGCGGAGGAAACGCACCTTCTCCCGATTGCCAGACCTGTAGCCACAATTGCTAGCCTGGCGGCGCGGCTTTAGATCGAACAATATCGTGCCACCTCTCTCGCCGAATCGACGAGTGCCGGTCGTACCAGTGGCACCGTGCCCACAGCGGAGGTAAACGGTTGGGTGTCGGCAGACAAAGAACTGCCTGGCTTAGACATTCCGTCAAAAGCAACGAAGGTGCAATAGCACCGGTGCACAGTTTTTACACCACTGCCGGGCAAAGAGTGTGCATGTGTGTGAGGGGATTAAGCAGTGCGCTTCCCTTCCACTTTGCAAGGCGCTCTACCATGGCCACGCTGTGGCGTGACTAAAGGCCCGTTCACACACTTGCAACTTTTTTTGGACCGTGTGCCTTAAAACCTCTCCTCTACGACGAGACAGCATGCTGACGCCATCTATTGGGTAGTTGTGAAACACTTGCAGTGTCCGCATATTTCTTTTATTTTTGTGCATCATTTCTTTTTTTTTTTTTTTTTCTCAAAACAGTTTTGCCAATGTTATAAACTACCATTTCTCAAAGGACAGTATGTACATCCTGATCGTGCTAATAACGCAAAACATTCGCTCTAGCGAAATGAAGTTCCGGAGTCACCTCACGGATGACACCAGTGTGCCAGTGCGTTCTTTCGTCCCGAGAGATTTTAAGAAAGTTTTAAGGCACAAGGTGCTAAGAAAAATGCAAGTGTGCGAACGGGCCTTACCTCTGAGGGAGCAACTGAGGTTTGTGCAGGGTTCGCACGTCAAAACTATATCGCTGTAAAAAACGATGAGACAGAGCACGCGTGAAATTACGCGGGCCTCCTGCAACTTGCCCCGTGGAAAGAGACCGTACGGACGAGGGGGTGTGCGCACCTTCCGCTCCCGCGTGCCGAGGAGGCATTGGAGTCCCGCTGGGCCTCCAGCAGAAGCTTCTCCAGGATGTGGACGTTGCCGGAGAGAGGCGGCGTGGCACGGTCGGAAGACGACGCCCCGTAGTACAGCTCCACCCACGACTCTGAGAGAGAGAGACACCAGGCGTTGAGGAGAAACCGCGTCACCTCGCTCCCTTCAGGCGCTCGCAATCATAGTACTCGATCAATTGACCGATCTACTGAACATAGTTGATTTGTCTGGACCATAAACAGGGTATTGATCCACTCAATAAATTCCCCGACTTTTCCAGGTTTCTCCCGAATATTTCAATTAAATTCCCAGGCCATTACGAAAAAAAGAAAAGGCAGAAGATGGGGTTGTAGTGGCTGTTCAGGTGTGTTCCCGTTTAATCCGGTGAACCGAGTGGTGGCTTACGCTGCACAGTGATGCCTCGAGCAACTGTTACTCTGCGCAGAAACCATCCACAGCCACTGTGCGCCATGCGCTCCCGCCTCGCTGCGTGTCACTGCACCGCCCACATCGGTCATTTTCCGACTTAACCGATTTCCTGACGACTTCTCTGACAAATCCTCGACTTTTCCAGTTGCTCCGAAATTCCCAGACAGTTTCAGGTTTTCCGGGTTGGTAGACATCCTGATGAAAGATGCCAAGCAGGTGCTTTACGATTGACTGACCGATTGATCTGAACTATCGAAAGATGCCAAACGTTAAAATTTTTAACCATAGAAAAGATTCCAAACCTTAGTAGGAACTGTGTTATCTAGTGCGCTTCAAGTACTTGTAATTATACTGTTTGATTGATCGACTGATCGGGCAACCATGCTGGTAAAAAGCTTTTTTGTCATACACAAACTTTTTATGAAGATGCATTTATAAATAATACTGGCCTACTATCCTACCGATCCGGAGCTGAAATTAACGTGTTTTGTTAGTTTACAACCACGAGTATGCAGGTGAATCATCCCTAACAAACTAAATCAAGAAATAACTAAAACCTCAACACCACGAAAGCCACAAAAAAAAAACAGTGAAACAAAAGAATTGAGGAAGCAAATATATAAAACACGAAACGAAGTTGACATAGCACAGGAAGCCAGCTGCAGGACAAAGGCAGACGCACTGGCGGATGTCGCATTCACACTTCACGACAAACGAGCCAAATGAACACACACGACGAACCGTTCCATATCCCTGCCTTCCTGCATCAAAGTCATTTAAAACCAGGGCGGAAAAAAAAATATACATTTTTTTGCGAAATTAAATAAATCAGATTTATTTTATTTAAATTAATTTATTTTGATTCAAATCACCATAGCTAGAAGAAAGTTAATTTTTTTATTACTGGATGTATTTTTAAACATAGCAGGTTGATTGATCAAGCTGTCTGGTCACTGAAAACAATGCCAAAAAAATTACAAGTACAGTTATATTGTCTTTAATTGACCCCTAATACTAGAACTAAAGCAGCTTGATTATTTAGTTAGTGAAAAATCTTCATTGCTTTTTCTTTTGCATTCTGATTTGCTTTCACTACGTATTTTCCGGTGTATGAGACGTACACCCTTACTTTTCGCAAGTTTCTAAGTGAAAATTAGTACCGTAAAATACCGGGCAAGCGCCCACTCAAACTTTGGAGATAATTGCAAAAAAATGGGGGATGGGTGCTTGTCCGGTCATCAATTTTACATATAAATGTACTGTGCGTATTTTCTCAGATCTTACAGATTTGGTAATGGGCGCTTAATGTGGAATGGGCGGATGCGCGGTATTCTACGGTATATAAGACGAACCTGTGTTTAAGAGGCACCGCCAAAAATTTTGGAAAAAAGTGTGTCTTATACACTGAAAAATATGGTACTTTATTAGTTTTTGTTTCTTTTTGCATTACGTTTTGCTTGCAATAGGATATTGCATAACTGATGAATGAAGTGGATTGGTAGAGATAGAGCTCAATAATGCTCCGATTTGATCAGAAGAGCATTTCTTTTTGCTCATGTTCAACATTATACAAATCTTTCTTGCTTGATGAGTATTTGATTTAAATGCACAGCAAATGTGCATAGAAAGCATCAAATGAAAGACAGAGTGCAATAATATATATTTTAGCCGATTATTTTGTGCGGGAAAGGTATGATTTAAATCGTAAAAGTAAGACCGGTGTGATCCAAATCACTATTTAAATCGTGATCAAAATCACAATTTGAATAATGATTTCTATCATCTTATTTATTCATTTATTTATTTATTTATTTACATACTGGAAGCCCTTTCGGGCTGTTTCAGGAGTGTACAGCAATAAAACAACAGAATTAAAGAACCGAAGATCAAGAACAATCACCTCAATACAATCATTTGAGTACAATATCGGTTGAACAAGATCACCGAAAGTCATCACCACCAAGAATACTAGTATGTCTCCGCATACAAATCAAATAATACACTTTCAAACTTATCGGCATTGTCAATCCCAACAAAGAGGTCGCCATCCAGACTATTCCACTCCTCACTTGTCTTTACAAGGAAAGAGTACTTAAAAACATCCGAGATTTGGGAAATACGGCTCGACTCCAAACTGGTTATTAACTCTGGGTGACCTTCTACCAGGAGGCTGTATATAGTCACTCGAATTAATGTTATAATGCCCATTGCAGAGTTGATAGAAAAATGTTAACCTTCCAATTTTTCTCTGCTGAGCCAAGGTTGGCAGCCCCGCTATTTTTTTAATAGTTCTGTTACCGACTCCGTGCTGTGACACTCTGAATAAACGAATCTCACTGCACGCAGCTGGATACGCTCAAGTTTATCTATCTGATACTTGACATATGGATCCCAGATCATGTACTATGCGTATTCAAGAGATGATCGAATTAGTCTTACATGCACATAATTTAACTTTAGGCATTGTATTTTTGAGTGCCAGTCTTAAAAATCCAAGTTTTCGCAGAGTGGCACTACAGACATTCTCTATACGTACCTTCCAGTTTAGATCGTTAGAAATTGAGACCCCTAAATATTTAAAAGTTTCAGATTGTTGCAAAAGTCACTATTATAGGAATACGGAAATTTGCTTCATTTTTATTCTCCACCCTGCCTGAAACAACCAAAAGAAACACGGGCCTCGCATAATATTATCAACTACCGTATGCATTTGATTTATTTACAGAGTACTGCATGCTAATGTTGTAATCCATGCAGGAATGGACGTAATATTTAACAGAATAAAATAACAGAGATTATGCAATGTAACAAAACAGAGGGAGGTGAAAAATAAACAATATATAAAGAAGAAGTTACACTAGACATACTAAAATATGAGAGATTATATGATGCAACAAAAAGAGGGAAAACAGGTGAAAAAAAATATATATAAAACAAGTTATATTGCTTTATGCAATCTCAAGATTACATGAAGCAATTCCTCAGATTTAGGCAACCACTTGAAGGACAAAAAACAAGAATTATGAGTTCGCCAACTTCTCGTGTCTGCATTCAAACCTGGTCGTCTGCTCAAACCGAAACAATGATTGACAGGCAGGTGCGACAGCAAAGAGACAGTTTTAGTTTCCAAACAAAAATGTAACAAAAAAAAAAACTTCGAATTTGGGTATTTTACTGCCAAACCAACAAAGGGCATCTGGCATGCCCCAGCGGAGGACTACGGGTTAGGTACGCTTATTTGTATATACGGACTGCTGGTTTTTACACACAAGCAGGGAAGTGCTTTTGAGCAACAGAACTGAATGCATGTTGCTGAAGAAACTGTGACTTATTATTATTGAAACAAATATGTGGGGAACCCTGCATGATTATAAAGGAAAAAAAAGAAATCTCGTTTTCAATGTACTGTAACGCACCCATAAAGAGTATTACTTTTTGTCAAAGCGACCAACAAACTAAAGCACAGCAGACACCTCCCTTTCCGTTTTTCGGTTCAACGAAAACGAAAAAACAGTGTTTGGAAGGCTTCCTTGTGTCTTGGGAAGTTGCCAGGTGCCGCACAAACACAAGTCCCCTCGCAGCTGCTCCGTTTCCTTTCTTCCAAAGCCAAAAGAAATATCAGCCGAGTTTGCGACGAAAACACCTGGAAAGTGCTTCTTCTCACAAACTGGAATTACTCGCTCGGGCAGCAGCGATAAGAAACGCCTGGGACAGACACTCGAACAAAAGAGAAGAGAGCGCGGCCCAAGTGCCTGCAAAACACGCGGCCAAACGGAATGCACCCAGATTGCTTTTGCACGGCTTCTTGCAGGATGCCGTAGGTCCTCATATACTGCCCTGCCGAGTCGTAAATGCCTTACCTCTAATTGCCTTAGTTTGAATACAGCCAAACACGTTCGAAACAAGCTTTTTGCCTGTGCCAACCGTTTTTGTAGTGTCACTACAGTTCGTTCTAATAGCACTCCGATTCTACATTATATTTAACATTTAGCAATGCCAAGTTCCTAGTTAATATGGTGATTATATTGCGAATTTGAAACATTAAAATTTGTATTAGAATTTCAATATTAATAGTGACATTGGAGTTCTAACATCCTTTAGGGGTCTAATATGAATGCACACTAAAATCCTGTTCTTGAATTGAAATTTTAATGGGCACTGTAACTGACATCTAACCAACACTAGAACTGTCATTATAATCGACTCTAATGAGCATTAGAATTTGTTTAAACTAACACCAGAACTGACATTAGAATGGAAATTAAAACCTATATTCAGGCATTTTAGTTAGAACTTGCATTCAGTCAGAATGTCAATTCTAATCGACACCCCAATTTATTTTACGTACAATCAAAAGTCAATCATAATGGTTAGACACTCCAATTCAATGTCAACTACAATGCCTACGTAACATTCCAATCAGAATCTCGAGCGACACTGTTCAAATTCTGGTTTGATTAAGGATCTGCAATGTCTAAACTAAACAAAAAAATACAAAGAACAGCAAAAAAAAAAAGAGGGGGGTGTAAAAGATGGCTGCCCAGCCATTTTTAGCGCACCCTTTTTATCGGACGATTGTGGCACCTCTCTCCCCTCCGAGCTCTCTTCCCCTCCAGCCAACTCTCCAAACCTTGGATAAGACAGCCCCCTGGACGAAGTTCTGACAGCGCCCTCGCGTGGCCTCGAGTCGCCCCTGACGAGGAGGTCGCAACTCCCCGCGACTCAGATTCCAGGGCCCCTTTCTCTCTTGGAGGCAAAAGCGTAGGGGTACGATTTCCAACCCGGACGCCTACGCTACCCTGTGCCTGGAGATTACACACACAGCAGTCGCACACTACTCGTACATTGTACAAAAGATGCAGACATGGTGACAGAGTCTATCCGAGAGCATGCCTGTTCAAAGCATGTTTGCTTCATGCGTACGTATGCTTTGAGCATGTCTCTACGACAAATGTGGCAGGACCATCGTACAAGGAAGAAACGTGCCTCGGACAATGTCCGCAGGCTCCTTTGGTACGATGTATTGGCACTGTAACCGTGGCTTAAAACAACAATTTTTTTCTCTACCTCGTTAGGACAAGCAAGTTGTAAACTAAATATTTGCCGAAAAGAAACTTTTTTTTCCCCATTATTTAGGCTACAATTTGGACTTTTCTGTTAGCGGGCAGAAACCGGAATTGCACCCTTGTGGGATCATGATAAGAGCGCTAGTACCCAACTAGTGTGTGCTCTGAGGTTTGGCGAACTCTGAGCACAAGCCAGTTTGGTACAAATGCTATCATCCCACAGAAGTACAATTTCAGTTTCGCCCGCAAATCGAAAAATTCGTATTGTACCACAAATATTGGGCAAAATAATTTCTTTTTCTTACAAATGTTTGCTTCGAAACATTTTGTCCTACCCAGGTACAAAAACAAAATGTTTTTTTCTCTAGGTTTAGTGATTATATTTACGGGAAGTACTTCTAAGAGGGCTCCAAAACATGGCTACACCTTGTTTCACTTTATGCGTGAGTAAAGCTAAAGTTACGAGTGTGAGCATGTTGCCCCGAACGATATATGCTTGTACTGCGCAAGGGCACGTGCTTGGCAGGGACGCCAAAAGCACGGAGCTCAATTCCAAACAAGGAAAGCTAAGTGTCTGATGAAGAAAATTATTGTCAAAAGCGTTACGGCACGCACAGCAATTAGTGGAACCGGACTAAACGGAACTCCAGCTCAACATGTCGCTCCTGCAGCGAGCAAGGTCGGCTTCACGGCGCGACACGCCGGCCGCGTATTGCTGTGAAGTACAACTTGGCAGACAGTTGTACTTTTCCTTCGTTTCAGGCGAGCGCAAATCCTGGAAAAGGCAACTTTTGGAGGGAACATATAGACAAAAAATTGCTAACTTGTAACAAACATGTCAGTCAACCCGTAAGGCACGGTAAGTCATTGCCCATGGTTCAGTGGCAGAATGACTGGTGTCGCCGGCGACTCAAGACTAGGAACCGAGACGCTGTTCCAAGAATGAGTGAAGGAAGGCGGCAGTGGAAGCGGCAGACCGTGCCAAAAAGGTGCGTCACACACGGGGCACGCCGCCAAATACACGAACGATGTCCTACGGACCCAACAGTTACATAGTAACCACTGCGTCGCAAACCTAATTACGGTGCATGGATTTCTGTCCACGCTTGCATATGCGCCCCCACTCGCAAGCGTGTCCCTAAAAAAAGAAAGAAAAAAGTACCTTTTTTGCATTGCAAAAATAAACTATGTATGCCCGAACGCCCAGTCTCCAGCCAATTGTAGCCAGGGGTTTCCCGGGAACTAAAATTAAGGGGGGGTGTCTAAATTTTAGGGGAGGAGGGAGGGGCATTGAGAATAGAGGAGTTGTTGCGAATTAAGGGGTGCCTTCAGAAAAACAAGGGGGGCTGTAGGGAAATCTGTAGCAGTAGCGTACGGACTCTGCAGTCACAAGTTCCAGGACTAACCATTAGCTCATTAAAAAGTTATGAATGATTTTCTGATAGATTGAATGGGGTTTTCGGTAGCAGGTGACATTCATCTCCACGTATTTGTGGGCTTTATCATCATCCTATTTCCAATTGAAAAATTTCAGAAAATCGCTTATAACTTTGCGACACAAAGCCAAATATATCCTTTTTCATCAAATTTACTACTCAGCTCTGCTCTGTACTGTACTGTACCGCTCTAAAAGATAAGCCTCGCACTGACCACCAATGGTCAGAATTCATCCCTGTCGCAACAATGCCCACATGGAGTCCTTTATTTCCAAAATGCCATTCGAATGGAACCACCTTCCCATTTCGTTAGTGTCTATAGCAGTGGTTCCCAAAAGGGGTCCGCAAAGCCCTGCCTCATCAGTCAAGCCCAGCAATAAAAGCTGTCTTTTATTTCGGATCGAGAAGAAACATTCAAATTTTTGGACGAGTTTTCTCGTGTGTATGTCAATGAGAGAAGTCTACCTCACACTAGTTCTTAGCTATATCCATTTTTAAAATCATTATCATAATTTACATACACCTTTCCCTTCACCAGGAATGAGGTCCTCCATCATTTTTGCCGATCCGCAGGGATCAGCAAAACATCAATAGTTGAGAACCACCGGTCTACAGCATCAGTCGATTCACATCGAATTGCAATAACCAATCATTTTTTTGTTCATCCTTGACCGCTCATGTTTTTACTGTATTTTTGTACTAGACTGGTTCATCTCCTATAATGTGCCTTTTTTGTTTCTTTCCCCTCCCCTCCGTAATGCCTCCGCAGGCCCTGGGGGTATTGAAACAAATAAATAATATTAAACTAAAATAACAGTTAGTTCTGAAACTATGGCGTCTGATTCGGACCACTAGCACCGAGACCGGGCGTCTTTCAATGCATACTTTATTTGTGCAGTGAAAACAACACTACATGTTTTTCAGGGACACTATGTTTGTTTGTTTTTCGCGAGTTCGTTCTTGCACGGAAAATGTTCGCAAATGTCAGTTGTCTATCGATTTGTTGGTGGTTATTGTTGTTTTCACTGTAGAAGCATGTACCTTGTATTATTGTATAATTTCCTGCGTTTCTTTTTTTTTTTTTTGCATTGTTTTGTAGTTGAGGGGGACTGAGGACCAATCAAGTTGATTGAACAGTTTTTTTTCTTTTTCCCCTTTTAGGTTACGAGTTTCCTACCGTACTTCCACGGTGAATGCGGAGCGCAAGTTCATCTGCTTCTTGCAGAGAGGTTGCGATGATGTCAGAACGCCGAGCTCTTATTGGCCGATTGAAAAAAAAAATAGCGGGTAGAGCTCAAGACATCTAGCATTGAGGTCTACCCACTATCCTTTCAATCAGAGCCAATCAGAGCTCGGCGTCGTCTCTGACGTCACCGCAATTCCTCCGCAAGAAGCAGACGACGTGCTCTTCTAATCTGGATGGCCCCCGGGCGCGTGCAGACGCAGACGACACGTGGCGCGAGTTCCGCGTTGGCCAATGCGGCCTTCTTCGCGTGCAGGGGCGAGGGCCCCACCGCGCCTTGCAAAAGAAGGCAGAGCGCGGTGGTGTCGCGACCGGCCCTTGCGACACTGCCCTCGGGCCACCGCGCGAGCGACGCGTCACGCGGTGACGCGATCGCGGCGCGTGACAGTATGCACGCAGTCTGCATGCGATCACAGCGCAGGTGCACGGCTCTGTCTCGGTGCAAGTTACGTCAGCGTCGAGCTTGACTCATACGGCTGGAAACGGAAGCTAACGCGACGGCCCAGCCAAGCTCAACGCGGACGCCGTCACGAACGCCTTCCTTGTTGCCAAGCTGCACTCCCCCCTCTCTCTCTTTTTTTTTCCTTTTTCCACAAACGCACACACAGAAACAAAGTTTGAATTAGCCGCCAAAGTTTGCATCTTCGACTGATCCAAATAGGAAACCGAAACTTTGGAAACTCGTTTCTAATGGCCGCGTCTTTACGGGCAAAAAAGACGCAGTTACCAGGGCGGCAAATTCAAATTTTCTCTTTTAATTTTCCGGACGCACACCTGTGTAAGGGTTCTAACCTTTCTGTCTAGCCTCGCACGCTGCCGAGTGGGAAGAACTAAACTGTGAAAATAAAAATTATTATTACTATTATTATCTGGTACGAAAATCGTATCTCAACTAATTAAAACGTAACAAATGAACCGGGGCGCAATTTCCCGCGCGATGCGTAGCTTTCGCGGAAAAAGCTCGGACATGGCCTGCGCATGACGTCATCGTTATAGGCGCCGCTACGTGGGTCCACTATATGATGACGTTTGCGGGTGAACGGCGCCGGCCTTGTCTCCTCGCTGGGTATTGGACCAGCCCCGAAAATGCGCGCTAATAACAAACAACATCCCGGCCGAGACGCGCGTCGCGTGATCGATTAAATGACCACCAAACGCGCGTATACGCCTCGCCTCGCTTGTCGCGTTTACTTTGAAACATAAACGCGAGTCCCAATCTTATCTCCTCGTGGTGCAACGTTATCAGTGGTGTCTCACTCATCTGGCGATTGGGCGGATATAGATAGAGGCGCACAAACACGGGCACCTGGCTATCTAGATAAGCGAGCCAAACGACAATCGCTGTTACTCACCAGTCTCCCGAAGAGATAAAGCGCGCTGATGCCCCAACAAAACATCGGCGCTTCGCCGCATTTTGCAGGTGACGCCCTGGGGACGCTATCGAGGCTGCACGTAACGAATTGCAACAAAATGACTACCGAACAACTTGCCAAAACATCCATTCCAGGCGTCTCGCACATATCTATTCTAGACACCTGGATAGAGATCTATTCTAAAAATACAAAACGCGCGAACTACTTCGCGCGTTTTGCAAAACGCAGTTCTTACGAAATTTAATGGTCAAACACAAAAACTAGGTTTTTTGTTGTTTTCTTCTCTTTTTTTGGTTTGGAAAGGGGGGGGGGGGGTGCGTTTGAAGCGCGCATGTCTTGATATACTTAATTAGGTGGTCTTAAAATCTCCAAGTATCTTCATTCATCCATAAAATGATAGGTGTACAGTGGCGTAACAACGGGGTGAACATTCCTGGATAACACGCGTTGCCTTTTACAAACTGCTTTTCTTTTTTCCATTCTTTTTTTTTTCGTAGTACGTGCACGGATGTATCTGATGTGCCAGGTGCGAGCATTTCAAGCGCCTTCGACACTGCAGTCTCGAAGCGATCTGTCTTGGCAGTAGGACGTCTAGACGAAGTGCGACGGAGACGCCCTCGCGGTCAATGCTCCCGGTTGCGTTCAATTGACTCGACTTAGGAGACCTGCCCCTCCGGCAAGGGCAGCTTGGCTGCCAAAACGGATCACTCCTCGGGCCCGGTCACACACTTGCGTTTGCTTACGACCGAGTTCTCGCGACCCCCTGCGACAAGAGAACACACTGGCGCCATCTACGACGTGACCGTGGAACTGCGTTTCACGGAAACGAAGGCGACACTTGCGAGATCAAATGTGCGAACTATATATATCTATGAGAAATTGTCGTTTATAAATAACATTGTCAAACGTTTTTCCAGCCAAGAAAAAAAGAATAATGCGCGAAAAAGACAGAAAATATACAGAAATGCCGAATGTTCCGCGGCTATCGGACAGATGGCGCCAGTGTGTTCTCTCGTCGGTAAGTAATCGTCAGCAGTAGCAATTGTGTGACCATGCCTTTAGTCGCGTCTCCAGTACTGATACACAAACAAACAACAAAGAAATGTCAGGTAACCCAGTCACGAGTGCGACGTAACATCCGCGCATCTTGTTTCATTCCCACTGCCACAAATGAAAAGGCAGCAGGCTGACAAAGTGAGGGGGACACGCAGTCTACGACAGGTGTCTGTAGCGTGCCATGTACTTAAAGCACTGAATAATAAGGCTTCAATGCTACTGGATCTAGCAAACGGCGCAAAAGAACGACGGCCTGTCGATCATTTTCTGCTATGAATTCCACAGAATTGCGAAAGACAGGAAGGCATTTCGTGATACTGCGAAGCTGCAGCTTCGCTGATTCGGACTGACTATTGTCACATCAAGGAAAACAAAGACTGAGTTCTGCGCATGACTCACGACGGTTCGTACCAAGGACGGTTTATTGTGTTTGAAACGTGTACATTTTGGTCGGGAATTTCGATCCAGGCACCCCAGACCTGTAAAGGCAGAGGCCCCGCCCATTCGCGCAATAGGCTCCTCTCGTTCAACTCACGGGACAAGCGTGAAACTATACACGAAATTTCATCAGTTCCCGTAAAGGCTTAAGCTGAGCTAGTCGGTTCATTACTTCAGGTAAGGCCAGCTGAACTAGAAGAAACATACACACTAAGACCTTACACACCGCTGGACTAACAACTACCTACACGAAATGCCTGTCGCCCTTACCAAAAGTAGTGTTCCACATAAACTTACTTCGGGAAATTACTTTTTAAATGGAATTTCACTAAAATACCTAGCTACATGATTGCTCTTTTTTTTTTTTTTTTTTGCCTCGCGTTTATATTATGGCAGGCTGTGTGTTTCCCAAACTAGTTGCCCTTCCTGCTTCTGACCTGGAGTATGTTTAAATAAAGAATAAATAAAATAATAATTACATTATGTGGCTCCAAAAGTAGTTAATTACTATTAGACCGTACAACCACACAAAAAGTATATTAATTACAATTATGCGTTACTTTTGAAGAGTAATGTAATTTCGCCATTCAACTTGAGCGATATCCTCTTATTGTACTTCACCAATGGATTCATTATGCAGTGCTTTGCATTCGTCTCATTCGGCGCTCATTTCTTTTATAAAGTTTGTATATTGTTGTTAGCATCACTAAGATTGTCGGAGCACCGCTATATCCATGTCAGACGCGCAAAACGAAGCTTTATTCGCCGCACAGTAGTTGTAGCTGTAATGCAATGTCGTAATTACCAACAATCTAGTTTTAGATCAAATTAATAAGTGGCAAATACAAATCACTGCACAAGTATTAAAATCTAGAGTTATTAAGAAAGAATATACATCCAACGAGCCGCCGAGCCAATCAATGACACGTCGACGACCGCAGCACCGCCTTTATTCGCGTTCAAGGCGCCCGATAAAGCACGCCGCGAGTGAATCACTCATAAAAAAACACAACAGGGGTATAGCGTTTTCAGTTCGCTAACCTTTCGATCGAAACCCCTACCCCGCAGAGAGCGCGCGCGCCAAGGAACGGCAACTGCGACGCATGCAGTGCAACGAACCAAGAAACCACGCACAAGCCAATCCCGAATTGGAGATTAGCCCCGGAGAGGGATTAACTATTAAAGAAGAAAGAGAGCTGCATTCGTAACGACCGATTGGAGAAGACGACACGAAGATAGCAGACGACGCAGTTGACTACATTCCGAAATGTAGTCAATACTCGACTTCCTCAGGTTTGCTGGGTCCTGCGGCGACGAAACGCTTGTTGCCCAATGAATTACGCGATTGACACATAGAAATAAAATTTTAAAAAATACTGGCGCCTTTAGATTTACGGTTAGGTACATACTTGTAAGTATATCAGCTTGAACCAAATACTTAAAGAAAGAAAGGAGAGGAGAGAACAAACAGCTGTTTGTCCTCTCTTGTCTTTTCTTTCTTCGTGTTTAACTGTTTAAGTACTTTTCTAAAGTTCGAGCTGGTGTATTTAGAAGCCTTTAGATTTGTTTTGCAGGAGGCGAATGGCAATCGTAAACTGCGATTGACATATAACTTGAATTGTTTTAGCTTTTTCAACATTTCACAGCAATGTAAGATTATGTAGAGAGTTCGTGCATTAGCTACACTCCGTACATTGCAAGACCGACGGTCGACATACGCAGAAAAACAAATGGATGGATGGATGAATACGGCTGAGCCCTTTGGATCGGGCGGTAGCTTACGCCACCTAGCCAATTTGTCTTACCATTTAAGCTTAGAATATTTAAATGTGAAAACTATATACACTCCGCACTGAAAAGAAAGTGAGGCTATAAAACCCCTTGCCATCAGTTAATAAAAATACCTAGTTTTCTCGTGCTTTCTGCCACCATTCACTTAATCTTTGCTTGGTAATCTCTACTGTCTTGTAATCCACTTTTCCTTCGCTGTCTCTAAAACCCAATGACTTTATTAAATCTATGTTGTCTTCGGTAGGCATAGGGTGAAGCCCTTTACAGTAGAGTATCAAGTGCTCAGCCGTCTCGTCCACCTCTCCACAAGCAGCGCACACTGTATCCATTTCCTGGTACTTCGCTCTGTATGTCCTGGTTCGCAAAACACCTGTCCTTGCCTCAAACAACAATGAGCTTCCCCTAGAATTATCATAAATGCTTTCTTTGGCAATAACTGTTTTGTTTAGTCTATAGCTTTCCAGAGCCGTCTTTGTCTGCATTCCCTCTAGCCACCGATCTCTTTCTGTGGCATTAACTTTCTTCTTAACGGAGACCTGCTCTTCCGTAACCCCACTATAGCCTAAAAACTTTCCTCTTAATTTCCTAGTGCGCTGTCTCCACTTTGTGTCTATACTCCTCATGTATAAAAAGCTGAAAACTTTTCGTGCCCATTGCTCCCCATCCATTAGACTCAACCGATCCTCAAATTCTATCTTGCTCGCAGCTTCCCTGCCCTCAAATGACGCCCATCCCATGTCTCCATGCACTCCCTGGTTTGGCGTTTTGCAATGTGCCCCCAAAGCCAGCCTACCTACTCCGCGCTGTTTTATTTCTAGCCTTGCATGCACTTCGGATTTCATGCATAGCACTGCGTTTCCAAAAGTCAAACCAGGAACCATGACTCCTTTCCAAATCTCTCTCATCTCAAATGATAATAGCAGACGACAGCACCTGGTGGTCTTCTGGCGGATCAAAGCAGCTTCAACAAGAGCGGATTCAGCACCGAACAGGTGGCCCCAAAAGTTGTGGAGGAGGCTGCGGTTGTGGCGCATCTATTTCTTTATCGAGAGTTCAAATATTGATAACAAAGCCAACCTAGACACGGGTTATACCGGAATCAGACAAACTGGTTGGCAGCAGACGTCACAAAAATGGGGAAGGAGTAGATTTTTATGTTTACTCCGTTCTCTAGGGGAGTTACATATGCCAAGAAGGGTCTAAGCGGAGTAAAGCTAGAGTAAGAAAAAGAAAAGGAGTAAAACAAGAGACATTCGTGATCGTAATAATTCTAACAAAATGGAGATCCAACACGCACAAGCTCGCAGACAGCAAAACAGTCCGATCCCACAACAAAACGCGAGGCAAATCTGACGAAAACAAAGTAGAAAAAGGAACTTTATAAAAAGGCGCAACGGACGAGAACGGAATAGATAGCCAGCGCTACGCGAAAGAACCAGCTGCATGCTGTCTTTATGTTGAGTTTCTTTTTTAGAGCCGGCCAACTCTACGCGCCAATAACGAAGATAAAACGAAAATAAAAGGCAAGCGCCACAAACTGCGTTCTGGCGGCCTTCGGTAACCGCGGAGCGAGAGCGCGCGCGAGGCGACAACGACCGCGCAGGGCCAAAGCGAATCAAAACACACGAGCTGAAACGAGAAGGCAACTGACTCAGCCCTGTCGGCCCTATGAACCCACATCAAAGGAAAAAAAAAAACTAGGGGGGCGTATGAAGCAACGCGCTCCTCGGAAACGCAAACACGGCGCCATAAAAAAAGAAGTAGTCGTAAGCAAGATGTCGCACCACGAGCAACAAAAGCGCGCGCGCGAATAAAAATAAAAAAGGGAAACCGCAGAGCTCAGCTGTGCATAATGTAAACAAACCGATGGCTCGGCTTAGCTGGTACACCACATTCCGATGGAAACTTTAGTCGCCCCCGTGGGCTGTCACGTACTACCGCATTCTCCGTGTCAGCTTCAGCAGCGAGAATTATGGCACCATAATTAAAACAAAACAAAGAAGTGAACGCGAGGCTAATGAGCGATTAATTAACGGGGTGAGTTAACGACGGAAACGAACTCGACTACAATAAAATTACGAGGGTTTAAATGGGTAATAAAATAAAAATAGAGAAAAAACGTGGAGTCGTTTACCGTTCAGACAGTCGTCGTTGACGATCTGCTGTGGCGTGCCCGACATGGCCCCGAAGTTCGGCGGCACGTAGGCAACGTGCGCCAAGTGCAGTCCCAAGAAACGTGTGCGGCTGGGCAGGGGCGCTAGCGGAGGCTTCGTAGGCGGCCTCGAATGCTGCTGCGTTGTTCGGCGGCCCCGCTTTTCCCCGACGCCTCGCTGGTCCTGTCACGACAAGTTCCTGGGCGAACTCAGCAACGTGCCTGCAGCCGCGTCCGTGGCGTTCTGAACTGTTGGATGGGTTCGCATGGAAGAGCGGAGCCCCTCTTCTAAAGACAACAATGGAGAAACGATTTCGGAGAAAAGGCCCCGAAGGAAAACAGCAGTGTCACAGCTCGCACTCGTCGTTCCGATGGGCCCACAACGCTAACAAGAGCATATGATGCGCGGCGGCGCGGCGCAGCAACACAGAGCGATCACCCGATAAAACGTCAGCGTCGCCAGCGTTTGTTTTGGAACGGGTGGCGCCGCCACGCGCCACTTCGCGGAGAAGTCGTTCGAGCACTTTGAGTGGAGCTAGTCAAGCCGAGCCAAGCCCGTTGAAAAAATTCGACACAAGTCACAAGCGACGCTTTGCAACCCTGTTTTGACCATGATCTCTATGTTTTGACCAGTGGTTTTGACTTTTGACGATTTTGCCGACTGCCATGGCGACTGTCGATCTGCAGAAGAGGTGGTCTTGAACCATGGTCTTGAGGAATCCATGTTAACTCTATGGAAGAATCAACGCACTCGAAGATATGATTCGTTTGTATTAAAACAAAGGCTCAGAGACAAAATGCATGTAATGTAATTAAAACATATTGTGTACTACCTGCAAGGAATAAATGTCAGGTACATTTTCATTCAGGAGCATGAAATTTGAAGTCCTCTGTGAGGTTACGGTTCTGGTTTCGGTTTCGGCTGGGTGTGCTTTGTCCAGTGCGATTTTAGGTTATCGTCAACAAACTCGTCTCCGTTCAAAAGCCTACGTGGTTTAGCTCACGGCAACTTCCCTAGCCCAGTCCGCTCTGTATTTCCGAGTACGTGCGCAGACGCGTGTGCAGGCAATCCGCGCACGTATTTGACGACGTTATCGGCTGCCAAGAATAGCCGGCGAGTTTCCAGCCCCAATATCAGCGACCCCGGCCAGTTCGTCAGAGCGACAACATCGCCTCGAAGGACGCGTGAAAATATCGCAGCCCTAACAAAAACACCAACAAACGTGCCAGAGAGGCGAAAAAGGAAAAAAAAAACACGTTATCGCTAATCTGGTTGAAGCGAGTAGCGAGGGTGATGCGATGTCACCAATGTCACATACTTATTGGATAATATGAAAAAACGACAAGCCCCGTCGGTTCTCTCGCTCATCGTAAAAAAGAATATGTGCCAACAAGTGCGTCGTTGGTAAAGTAGACAAAACATATCTACTTAGTTTGTTGTCTTTCCGACCAGTCCGTCCACTGTCGAACAGCATCCTAGAAAACATAATCGAATTTTAGAACAATATGGAAAGTCAGTCGCCATCATATTTGGTCGGGTGAAAGTAGTTGAATTAAAAGTGACAGCCTCGCAATCTCCCCATCCCAGTAAAATTGTTTGAGACAAGCACCAAAACGCCTGCAAACTTGCATTTAAAAAAAAAAATCTATATATATATATATTGCGAGTTTTTTTATGGACAGCTGCACATAACCTCACGGTTTGGTGCATTGCCCTATTAACGGTATCGATTTAAATATGAAAATAATGAGAAAAAAAGGTACATTATAGGTTAGTGCGCCAGCAGACCAAGGATCCCAAATCATTATATAGATTTCTTTGGTAGAAACCAGACAGAAGGTGGAGTTTTTGTAGGTGTGGTACTGTTAGATACTTTATTTCGTCTCAACGGTTGAGCATGCATTTGTCCAGTCGACAACAACAGCAAGTGCCACCTTGGCACAGTAAAGACGCTCGATGTGTTTGTCTTAAAAATACAGACACATGCGCCGATGCGTACCCCATGCTTTCCTTGGAGGCACAGCACTGCACCAATGCTATCAAGCCACTATATTGTTCTTTCAGCGCTCGCTTGTGGCACGTATATCTCGTCCATCCGGCCGGTACTTGCAAGAAACACAGGGCAGGGCTTTCAAGGCACAGACACACCCAGCACCATCTCTAGGCCACTTCTGGAAACCTCCATTACTCTAGCACGGCCGTGACACCAGTCTTCCACCAGACGCGCACAATGCCCTTTCGCATGTACCATCAGCAGCAGCCACATGATCTGCCCGTTCCCATACGCAGGCTCGTACCTACGAGCACGTGTCTACTCTCACGTATACGGAGTCATCGGCGAGGTCGAATTCACCTTTGCGCCATTTCTCCCAAGCGGGCACATTCTCATATTTGTATGTGCATACGTCCACATTTACTTACTCCTGCGAACAAGAAGACTCGTGCTCATCTGCAAGCCCACACTCGCATCTACAGGGTGTTTCTGAGCGCTATTGGGGCGTAAAAGAAGTTTGTATAAATAAACCAGTGAACTGAGTGCAATGAAACGTTTCACAGAGGTGTCCTTAGGTGGTAGGACTGTAGGTTTTGGGAAGAAAAGATAAATAAGCAAAAATTATCTTTCGTATGCACAGGGAGAAAACGGAAAAAAACCGTCTGGTTGTTGCCGCTATATTCGCAGTTGCCACAACATAAAGAAAAAATATGAAAGCTTCTTTGAGATGAATACTTGAAAGCAGATAAGAGCGTATGTGATACGTGCACCTGCGGGTAGCAACGTCAACCTACAGCTTTTGCCGTTTTCCTCCCTGTACACAGGAAAAAAAGACAGCTTTCTGAAAAGTTTAGTGTTGTGCGAATGTTCGAATAGTAGCTTCGAATAATACGCTATTCGATATTCACCTTGAGATTAACTGCGATACTCTTACTTTTTTTCGAAGTGTTGATCGTGGCGGATTAGCGCCGTTGAGTGCACTTTTCACCGAGCACCTGTGCCCTGCGGGGAAACAATACCCGCGGATCTCGCGGGCATTGCTTTCCCACAATGCACAGTTGCTTAGGGAGACGCACACTCACTGGGGCTAACCCGCCGCGATTATGCAAACCCGCGTTTACCACACATGCTTGATTTTTTTTCTTTTGTGAGTTAAATTTGAAATAGAAGGAACGATATTTGCATATAGCAAACAGATTTACAAATCCCCTCGATTAAGATAGCTGCAACAAATCTGTCGATCACATGCCACAGTTGATACATATGGTCATATTAAAATTTACAGCTCAGAAGTGGTCAAGCGGAAGGTTGGGAAACAATCTCCGCAAGTTCAGCTGAATCTTAGTTCAGGCATGGTGCGTGGTGGTGAAAGACTGCAAGAAATATTCAATATTTGATTTGAAAATATTCGGCCAAAACCACTATTCACTTCGAAGTCAAGACCCGCTATTTGCACGTGCCTAGAAAAGTTTCAATGCATTCCGCTCATCGGTTTATTTATATGAATTCTTTTTACTCCAGAATAGTGCTCAGGAACGTATGTGCTCAGTTTCATGCATTAATTGTCATAAGCTATTTGTATGTGCATACTGTAATGGGAAGCTTTCAGGAGCAGTACTGCCCTGGACAGTTGATTCCTGCCTGATGTCGTCCACACCCCAGTTGACTGTACATTCGTATTCAAGTATAAATAACTGACGGCCCTGAGACCACTCCGCATCCGCACACTTCACCACGCAAACAGATTTTCTGTTCCAAAACAAGTGTGTGCAAATAAAACAGGTGGGAATCCTATACCTACAAAAGAGAAAACGGTGCACATGTTGCGGAATACTTGGCAAAACATACCAAGAAAGCTTGTTTAAAGCCAGTAAAACGTGAAAATAAAATGAGAACGAACTCGACGACGACAAAACCACTTCATCGCAAACCCGTAATATTTAAGATGGCCTTTAGTTGCAAAAAATTTGGGGAAAGCTGGAAAGGGCTGCATCGCAGGTTGCCAGGCAGCAGAAACGCTCTGTGGCGTCTTGCGTTAAAGTCTGAACACGCACAACTCGCCGCTAGCATTGCCTGGAAGTACGAGCGACTTCTGCAAAGAGTGCACATACGCACAGCCAGGGAAGAAATATCACTTTGGTCGAACAGTTCAAGCAATGGGGCTTATGTCTGAGCGACAGTGTTCCCAGACTCACAGGCATGTCTGTTGTCTAGTGTGCATAATACCCTAGTCCCACTGGAGCGACAGACGACAACAACCGACACCTACGAGTCTCAAGCCCATGCTACATGCACACGATGGTATCTTTGGCAGGCTTGCAATCTCTTGATACTTGTGACGTAAGCGTGAGAGATTGCGAGCCAGCCAAAGGTACTTTCACATGCCGATTACACCTGCTTGAGGCTTGTCGATATCGGTTATGGCTGCTTGTTGCTCTAGTGGAACTAGGGCATAACAAAGGTGCAATGAGAAAGAAACAATCGAGAAATAGGCTGCAAGAAAGCGGAAGGGCACGCATAAAATAATGGCAGAGCCAAGAGCTAACAGACCTTTACATGAACCGGTACCATCTTACCCACGCAACTGCTTGTTAGAGTCACATGGACGCGCAGTGACCTCATAAACTTGGAAACGGTCGCACGTCTCTAACTGCTTGATGGAACTAGCATGGCAGTGCAGCGTTCAAGGTCCCGATTCAGCAGACGGCTGTCACAACTTCGCAGAAGACCAACATAAAAAGTGCTCCTCATAAAATTCTAGCAGTTTATCCAGCAAACCACTTCAGCAGGCATTAGTGTAGCAGGCTAGATAGCAGATGGCAACATAGCGGACGACTAAATAGCAGACGGCTACATAGCAGACGGCTACATAGCAGACGGCTACATAGCAGACGGCTACATAGCAGACGGCTACATAGCAGACGGCTACATAGCAACAGTTACATAGCAGATGGCTACGTAGCAGGCGGCTACATAACAGACAGCTACATAACAGACAGCATCATAGCAGATGGCTTCATAGCAGATCGACAGCTACATAGCAGACGGCTACATAAGCAGCAGACGGCTACACAGCAGACGGCTACCTAGCAGACAGCTAAGTAGAAGAGGGCTGCAGAGTTGATGACTTTGTAGTCAGTAGCTACAGTCCACAATGGTCGAGAAAATGACAGCCGAGCAGGTAAGTGGCTCACCCACTGCACAAGCTCTCCAGAAGCCAAAGAAAAATAAAAGAGCAGAAAGAGCCCGTTCCGCGTATGGATGTACCTTCAAACCCAGACTCTGTTTACACACTCCAGAAAGTCTGCTCGGAGCTTGAGACTAATGCGGACATTTCTTCGGCAGCACAACAGAGAGCACACACCACCAGCCACCGAATTCGCCACGCGGTTCTCTCAAACCAAACGAGACATCTGAAAGGGAGGTGCAACGACGGCCATGTCGAAACAATGCCGTCGTATGCAACGGGGGCTATGAACTGCGAATTGGAACACCTAGCAAAGCCGTCAGGTCGGACTCGGGCCGGGACAGTGCTCCGACGGACGTTGCAACTGCGACACCAGCCTCTGCTGCCTCTCCATGTGTGCTTCGTACAGAAGGCAGTTGATCTGGTGGTAGTGCGGGTTTTCGGATGAATTCAGGACGCTGGGCCGGTTGAGACGCGAGGATCCCGCCGCCGCGTTGTCTGCAGACGACCCCGCCGATGAACTTGTCTGCTCGAGGGAAAGAAAACGTCTGCTTCAGAAAACGCTTTCGAATTATAGAAATTACGGGCAGAAGACACTGAAGTATCGCATTTCAGAATTCCTAGCTCACTTCGAGGGAAACTGAACAAATATCACAGAAGTCACATATTTACTGAGAAATACAAGCAAGTCTAATTTCAAACCAGAGGATTCATGCGGGTGACTGCGACATCAGTGCGGGGAGTCACTTTCTACTGGTATGCACTTATTTCAATGCATTTTTGTGTTCCAGTAAGCATAACTAGTATGTTTAATTTACTCCATCAATTTTTGTTACGAATATGTGCCTTAGATGGCACAGAACTTGGCAAATATTTTGAGTTCTATGTTACCATCACACGTAACTAAGCAAAAGAGAGTTGAAGAAGCTTCAAATACCCAATTCTCAGCCAACAATTTTTGTAAAAAAAAAAAAATGTTGTGCCACATATTTTTTGTTGGATAGTTTGGACCTCGCAGATTGTATTTAAGTTAAAGGGACACTGAACCCTCAAATTTTTTAATACCTAATTAGGACAGGCATGTCTCAAAACTAATGTTCGTCGAAAGAAAAATAATTTTTGCCCTAATATTTATGTTATAATGCGAATTTTTCGATGTGCGGGCAAAACCGAAATTGTACCCCTATGGGATGATGATGATAGCTTTCGTACCCCTCAAGTGAGCCGTCCGAGCTAGCTGGCCAATCCCCTTTTTCGGAAAGCACACTCCCGGGGTACAAAAGCTATCATCATCATCCCACTGGCCCCAGAGGGGTACCAATTTCGGTTTCAGCCCGCAAATCAAAAAATTCACGTTGCAAAATAAATAATGGGCAAAAAATTTTTTTTCTTTCGATGAACATTAGTTTTGGGACATGCCTGTCCTAATTAGGTAGCAAAAAAATATTTTTGTTTTTAGGTTCACTGTTTCTTTAAACACTTGCCAAATCACAAATACCTTGCCTCGTGTTTCTTTATTAATAGTACACCACAAACCTTTCACAACTCTAAAATTGACCTGCTTGCCTCTCAACACAACTACTACCGTAAAATTCCATAAGGGCACCCCTCCCCCGAGAGATCGCCCATCCCGTTTTTCTGGCTAAATATCTATAACATAAAACTTCCGAAACGTACCTCTTATCTTGCTATGTCCTGTCGGACATAGCAAGATGTCCATGCGAGTCTGCTGCGTCCACGATCTGCGGTATTCGTTCCCGTAACATGCGACTTTGTAGCGGGTTCCCGTGTCTTTTGTCCGCGATCTGCGCATGCGACATCGGTCCCCGTGACATACGAGTTGTCCCAGCATGCTTATTGCACCGCAAGACGCAAATCTGATGTGCCTGCGATTTGCGGCATCGGTTCCCATGACATGCGAGTTTGCGGCAGGGTCCCGCGTGCCCTTCGTACCATGTAAAGCGAATCTGCTGCGTCCGCAATCCACAATATCTTTTACCATGACAGAGGAGTTTGTAGCGAATTCCCACGTGTTTATCGTATCGTGAAACGCAAATATGCCGTGTCCGTGATCGGCGGTATCAGTTCCCGTTTCATGTGGTTTGCAGCGGATGGCCCGGTGTTTTATCATTTTTTATTTGTAAAGTTTTGCATGTCGCAACCTTAAAGACAGCCCACCCCACGTTTTTCACCATTTATTTCATTTCACTTCATTTATTTTACCCTCAAAGTGCCCGAAGGCACTTTGAGAGTAAAATGAGGGGAATAAAATACAAAGAAAGATCTTAGCAAAAAAGTAAAAAACACTTGGCATAGAAAAGAGGATGTGACAGACCACGCTCACTTATACACAAACGTATAAACATATACATAACAGCTACATGCCGAAAGAGCAAATGAAATCAAAAGCACTTAAATAATCCCACACATGCACTCCTAAACTGACTGCGTACAATCTTGTATGCTTACAACATTTTCAGGGAACTCATTCCATTCATAAGGGTAGCCTGAGTTTGTGCAAGTGGTCGTGCCGAGGAAAGATTCGATGCGGAGGAAGTAAAAGTTCACTTTTAAGGTATGGATTACTATAATAATACATTCGGTGGATAAAAGTTAGCTGCGATACTTTGCACCTATTGCACAAGTGAATAAATGAATAATCTCTCAAATTAAAACTCTCTTCATTTTAGGTGGGCGTCCTCATGGGATTTTACGGTAGTCTAGTTTAGAAGTATTGTAAGCCTCAACAGATAATTTCCTTCCAAAACTGCCTCATGTTTTACTGTTGCCTTACAAAAGACAAGCCACTGATTAGTGATTTCAAGTATCAAAATTGAAAAGCGAAAGCATACATACATCATTATCCTCTTGACCGGCCTCATTTCCATTCACCCTAATCGTCAAAAAAGAAAAAGAAGAAAATAGCCAGTTAGTTTATCAGTAAAAGACCACCACCACAAATGTGTCGAGTGCCAGCGAAAGCAATCGCAACGCTCACCGTATCCTCAAACTGTTGATTCTCTTCGAAATTGGCATGAAATCACAGCCATCTTCTTCGCAAGTCCGCTGCCTTTTCCGCCTGAAAAAGAGACGCGCCGTGAAATGCAATACTGACAATACCGCCTGCACGTACTGATTCAATGGGACGCAAAGTGAAGTCTAGAGCGATCTGACTAACTACTGTCCTGCTTCATCGCAAGTGTGAGCGAAGCTAATGCAGCAAGCACGAGCACGTTGCCTCGAATAATTCATTCACTTCAAAAGCGTCATGCATAGCAGGCTTGCTGAAAACCGTCAAGCCCACTCTTTTTAGCTTGTCCTTTGCTTGCATGCATGGCAGAGTATAAACTCGACAAAGAAAAAATGCCTGCCTTTCAGTAGCAAAGATTCCTCGAAATTCACAATCAAAAAGTACAAATGTTCAGGTGGGGGGAATATTAAAAGACTGAAAAATAAAAGTCCCCTTGTCCGCTCCCGCCATCAGGCACTGCAGACTCAAAGGGACACTGACAACCCCCAAAATTTTTGTTTCATTTTTTGCCAGGCGATTTATTATGGCGTCGGAAGACTACCCCATCAATATTTTAGTGAAGCGTCACATATATTTTTAATAAAGTCAAAAAACGCAACTGCTCGAAACCGAAACTGGACTGGGGAGGAAGAAAAAATATAGAGGAGCAGAGAGTTGGCAGAGGTCACGTGGCAGTGCAACTTTTTTTCTTCAATCAACACATTTGCGGTTTTTTAAAAGCCACAAAAAATGGGTATCATATTTCTTTTCTAAAAAAAATACGAACAGCGGAGCATGTGCCAGACGGATAGATACGGTTGAACCCTTTTAAACAGGTGGCAGCTTGCGCCACCTAGTGCTATTCTGAGCCTGCAGAACCTCCAGTGTAACTTGGTGGTACTTCTCCGACAAGATAATCACCATGGGTGCTTTCTGCCGGAGCATTATCTTCACTCTTGGCTACATGTGGCGCCACACTTGCCATTTCAGTGGCAGGCGCACACTTGAATTGCTGCTCTTCATAAACAGAGGACCGTCAGTGAACGCGTGGAAACGAAAGCATGCAGAACTGAACATTGTCATGTGCAGTGCAGAGTGATCTCGCCGCATGTTTTTTGTTCCTATTTTATCTTTTATCGCTATATGATGACTGCAATGATAATGCAGAAGCCACAGAGCTAGTAGATTATTAGAGGATGACGTCCCTTATAGGGAAATTAAGATGAAATGACCGAGCGGCATCTGCCAATCAAATGCGAAAGAACGGCACTACACCATCAACGTTCTCGCAGCCAGTTTCTCAAGAGCACAGAAAAGAAAGACATTGTAATACAATCTGCTGCAAAAAAATCCAGTATTTTGACTACAGCCAGAATTCGCCACTATGAGGCATCGTAGGTATTGTTCGGCCGCAGTTCAACTCTTTATACTTCTTTTGATTGTGACTGTACTTGTTCGTTCTGCTGCACATACTTCCTCTGCTGCGTTAGTTTTACATAAAAGTGTGGTACTTGGAAGCGAGCAATAATAAACACGACTAACCACAAGCACAGAGAAATGAATGACATAGCGAGGCAGGTCCTGCTATGCTCTCGCTAGACTGGTCTGCTGTATTGCGTTCTTAGCTCTTGATTTCCTACTTCACACAAGCTTCCACTAAAGGCCGCTGTCACACTGCGTCGCCACTGAAGCTCTGTTGTCCTTGAGGTAACGTTCGCCAATTCATTTACAACCTAGTGAAAGATCGCCTGAAAACGAGACTTCGTCGGCGCTCTGTGAAATGTCTCTACTTTAAATTCCCATGATTATATGCACACAAAATTACTTCGGTATAATAATAAATAAATGATAAATAAAAAAAAAAAGATCAGTGATCAAACTGCGCTGTTCTTGGCGTTTCCGTTGGTTCTAAACGGCTAGACGAAATGGCCCCTTATTTCGATTTCTTACTTTGTATTGCGCCCTTTAAGCTCGACCCCGCGCACGAAAAACCTGTCTGGCTAGAAACGACGAAAGAAATGCAAAAAGAATGCGAGTTGCCCGTGTGCCAGTTCGCGTTCTTCTCAAAACCGAAAACGCCTCGCACTTCGGTTTATTCTGTGCCGATTTTATCAAAAGCGCTCCATTAGAAACCGATTTTAGAGTTGGAGATTTACTCACGAGTTTTCGGTGAGCGTCATCACGCGGAACGGAAGACTGGACTAGGGTGACAAATAACGTTGACGTTAAAAATTCACGCTAGCCACTCATTCCACGGCAAAAACTGCAGGCAGACATTTTTTTTCCTTCGGGAACGCGATTGTCTCGCCACCTAGGATCGAGTGAGTCAACCAATATTTTTTGGGTGCGTTCGTTTAGTCATTGCGCTGTTGCGTTCCAGCCTCAGTGTAGACTTGTATGGTCAAAGTCAAACAAAAATAGATATATGACGTCATCGTTTTACACCGCTTTATTTGCAAAACAAGGGTAGCCGCAAGTAACCTCGGGTAGGTTGCAATGTCACTCCCGTGACATTCACAAAAGAGTAAACATTATAATGTGTCAGAAATATCTGTTAAGTGTTTTGACCGTTTGTGACCTTCTGAAGGCTGGTTTTGAGTGCTCGCCTGTCCACAATACCAATGTGCGGTGTTTTGTTGTCATGGTTACTGAGATTGTTGACGACTTTACGACAGCCACTTTGTGCGTTTAGTATTTTACGAACTTTGAGATTACGTTCGCCTCTTGTCCAATGAGAAAAAGAAGAAAGAAAACTCAACAGACGGGACACAGCCAGACGACGAGACGGTCCTCCGATGAATCCTCGAATGATAAGATAAAATACAAGCGGTGGCGTGGCTTGCCATCTGCGATCAGCACAAGCCCCAAACCCCAAAGGCAGAAGCCATTCAAGGGCATCGTCTGTTCGAAGCGGTCGTCTGCTAGGCTGCCCGCCACGTTTCTGACCGTTAATTCGATCAGGGGACGGTGAAACTGTAGTTCTAGTCCAGTTCGTGGCGATTGCAAGACTACTTGACGATGAATCCGCACGCGAAATACCAGACGCCGCTGTCGTCCCGTTACGCCAGTCCTGAAATGTCTTTTCTTTGGAGTGACCAGAAGAAATTCTCGACATGGAGGAAACTTTGGATCTACCTTGCTAAGGCTGAAAAGGTGAGGCTTCCTTTTGTCTCTATGGATTCTTCTAATTTGTAAAAGCAAAGAACGCGCACTGAAACATAAAAGCGCGCATATACATGAAAAAAAAAGTATACCTAAGGGTAACCCGCATCGCGTGACATCAAAATTATAAAGCATTTAAAAATCACCTGCGGCCTGCGCGACATTAAAGTTGTACCTAAAAATCACCTGCAGCTGGCTTGACTGAGGTAAGAATAATGTATAATTAAAAAAAAAAAAAACATTGTGTTCCCGTTGCGTACAGTTTTTTTTTTTATTTATTTATTATTATTTGTTTCAGTTTGCTGATTGCCAGCATTATCAACCTGTAGCATTACTTTCATTTGTGGGCCACTTTTCTAACGAAAGATGCACAAATTGACCTAACGAACAAGAGTGTGGAAATTGAAACGAGACATATCAAAGCGGAGATGCAAAGGCATCGTGCCAAGTCATTAATACACCGTTCTTGGCGAGGAGAACAAATGATTGCTGTAGAAGGTATGCGCTCAGTGTCAGGACTACAACAATGGTGGATGGTGCGACATCGATCTGTGTACATGCATTTAACCAAAGTTTTGCACTTTGACGATTTACGTGCCCACAGTCTGTTGCGGGTTAAGAAAAGCAAGACAAGCCCCTCCCATAAAGATCTCTGGTGGCCATGATTGGTGGTTTCCTCCTCTCCAGCATTCGCTCTGCTAAAGTGGAAAGAGTGGAGGGCCTCGTGGGAGGAGCTTAACCTGCATTTCTTAACCTGCTACAGACTATCGATTTTTACACAACATCCAGCGATACATATATTTGCTCAATGCTATTTGGCAAGGGCTAGATCTTAGGCAGAATGCCCTCTGTGCACCCAAAGCGTCGTCTCGAACGTCCCGTCATGAGACGCTCACATCTGCAAGGCACGACCTTAGAGGCTCGCACCCTCGGCTCTGTTCCGCACAGACTCTGGGCATCGTAATCACGGACGACCAGATCCAGGAGATGGAGGCTCACGTGGACACCATCGACTTTGCAGCGGCCGCCGAGGAGGAGCGCCACACGCGCCACGACGTGATGGCGCACGTGCACGTCTTCGCCAAGCAGTGCCCCAAGGCCGCCCCCATCATCCACCTGGGGGCCACCTCTTGCTACGTCGGAGACAACACGGTGCGTCGGGCCGTGCTTCCGTAATCGTGCGGTCATGCCTACAGTTGTCTCACCTGATTTACCTGCATCAGCTTGCACCGGTGCAGAAAAGTGCAGGGCAGTGTACTTTCGAGATAGCTGCATTTGTAATCGAATACAGGCTGCAGCCGTATCGTAAATCGAGGCAAGTTGTACGAGCGGCTTGGTGCATCGAATCAACGCGTGCATTGGTACGTAAATCGAACTCGGCAAGTTGTGCGAATGCTGGCTTGGCCTATATACAGCGTGTACCAAAAAAATATGAAAATATTTAGTGTTTTTCTTTACGGGAAAAATAAGCTATGCTTCACCGAACGCTTGTTCTTTACCCGAATGTATTGTTAGCGGTCTAAACCAGGTGCCAGAGTTTGAGAACCAACCCTTATTCGATTCAAAAGTTATAAACGATTTTCGGAAAATTTTAAACGGAAAATGGGGCTTGTTCTTAGTAACAGGCGCCATTCAGCTTCATGTATTCATAAATCGTCATTTTCCCGTCAAAAATTAAAAAAAAAAAGAGGTTTTATCTTTTGCATTAGATAACGGTTAATTCTGCAACATGGTATCTGGTTCAGATCACTAACGCTACATTTGGGCGAAGAATGAGCGTTCTGCGATGCGTGGTTTATTTTTGCGGTGAGAGAAACCCTGCCAATGCTCTTGGGGACAGCCTCTACTTAATTTCACCATAACTTTGCAAGTGCTACGGCCCCCTCGAGTCTGATGGAAGCGAAGCACGTGACGGGTGACAGCTATCTTTATTTACCAAAGGGGCAAGAGTGTAACCCAAACGGTTGCAGAAGCGGGGAAGGGGAACTCCCTCTTACCCTCTGTCCCTCTGTTGCGTGTCCCAAGTACTATGGCCTTTGTCCCTTTTGAAGCCTGTCACTCAAAATTTGTACAAAAGCCCCTTTCCTTCCTTTTCTGCCAGTGGCTTTGACAGTACTATGTGATACTAGTGAGGTAGAGTATATGAGTATAGTCATGTGTGTCTTTCCAACACGCTGAATAACTCGCTGGGTCTGTAGCCTTCACAGTTTGCAAAGTTATGGGGAGATTGAGTACAGCAACATCCTCATTCAACTTATATGGTCACTGTGCAAAAAAGTGACACATACTGAAAGGCTCATGTCAAATATCCATTGTGCCAGTATAGTCTTCGAGAGAATATATATTTTACGGGGCAAGTACGGTACAAGTGTCTAATTGACCTTAGTACCTGGAGAGACTCGCTGTTTTAATACCAGTATTAAGGAGGATCTTAATTGATGACAGAAGTTCTAAATGAAGATGACTGCTCTAACATCATTTGTTTTTGCAGGACCTAATTCTCCTAAAGGAAGCAATCACCATCCTCCTTCCTAAGGTAACAATGAATCCTTTCTTCACTGCATACTAAAGTGACGCAATTGAACCTCGTGCAACAAAGGTAGATTTAACTGTGCCACATGGGGTTGACATTGGGGCAGAAAAATTTGAGATAATTTCAGTTATTGCAGTGGAACCTGGACGGACCATTCTTGAACTATATTTACCGGCATCCCTCCACAGAGTTTGTTCTTCGAACGCCTGGAGCTCTTACGCAGCAGCTCATATGCAGTCGCTGAAGCTGGGAGATAGCGCAAAGCGAGCTCCGACAGACTGAAACAAATCGGATACTTTACGGCTGAAAATCTAGCCATGGCGTAGAATAAGCGTATGTGCAGAATGTTCCTTAGGTTTCCTTTCCCTGTTGAAACAGCAGCACCTGATGGTATAAGTACCGTTTCGTTAATGTGTAACTGGACTAGAAAGAGGAAACAATCGGAAGTGGAGATGGGTGCGTATACAGATCTTTAGAAGGTCATTTCTTCAATAACAGTCTCTGTGCTCCTGTATGCTGTAGTCGTGTTTCTCCATACCGTCTGGTACAGTGCTCCTATCCTGTGTCTCGGTGCAGTTGGCAAGGTGCATTCAGCGGCTGTCCAAGTTTGCGACAGAGTATGCCAACCTTCCGACCCTGGGGTTCACCCACTTCCAGTGAGTTCCAACTTCCATTTTGCAGTGTCAGAAGCCCATTCTAAACGATGTCTTGTAGACATGCTTCGCTTGTCTCCTGGGTGTGTTGCATAGACAGTGTGCATGTTGCACAGGTGTCTTGGGAACACAATCCCCTTGTGTTACAAATATCTTGTAGACATGGTCTGCATGTTTCCTAGGTGCCTTGCAGACATGGTCCCTACTTCCCCTGGACCTCTTGTAGATGCAGTTCCCATTTTGCACTAGGCTCTTGGAGAGACAATCCCCTTGTGTTACAGATGTCTTGTAGACATGGCCAGCGTGTCCTTTAGAATTCTTGTAGACACGGCCTCCATGTCTTGGATGCATGTCTGATGTCCCCTGGATGTCTCATAGACATAGGTCTCATGTCTTGTGAATGTCTTGTAGATATGGCATCCATGTTTCTTGTATGTCTTCTGTGGCACAGCCCAGATGTTGCACAGATGTCTTGCAGGCATCGTCCCCATGTCCCCTGAATTTCTTGGATGACCTACTTCCCTTGTGTTACAGAGGTCTTGTAGGCATTGTAATCATGTCCTTTAGATTTCTTGTGGACATGGCCCCCATATCTATAAGACGTGATCCCCAATGTCCTCTGGATGTCTCGTAATGGCCCCCATGTCTCCTGGATGTCTTGTAGATATGGTTCTTATGTTCCCTGGATGTCTCGTAGACATGGTCCCCACATTGCACAGATGTCTTGTAGACTTCTAGATGGCCACGTGTCTAGGAGGTGTTTGAGGGAACAGCCCCTCTGACTGCCCCGTGATACTGACTGTGTGACACAGGCCTGCACAGCTGACGACTGTCGGGAAGCGTGCCTGCTTGTGGGTCCAGGATCTCCTGATGGACCTGGGGAACCTGGAGCGGGCACGGGACAACCTGCGTTTCCGGGGCGTCAAGGGCACCACGGGTACGCAGGCCAGCTTCCTGCAGCTCTTTGAGGGAGACCATGCCAAGGTACAGAAGCTGGACCAACTGGTTACCAAGATGGCCGGATTCAACAGGTCAGGGGCCGGCAGATGACCGTGGGTCAGCCGGAGTACAGTAGGCTCGCGATAATTCAAACTCGGATATTTTATATTCGGTTAATTCAGACAGATTTGAAAATTTTGGTTGTCCCGCTATGCTTTTAATGTATTTATAAGCCGCTTAATTCGAACGGCGCTTTCGCTTAATTCATACTTTTTTGTTCTCACGGCCCCGTTGAGTGCGCTTCTTTCCGAGCACCGGTGCACCGCAGAGAAGCAATACCCGCGGAGCTTGCGTTCGCGAGTGTTGCTTCTCCGCAGTGCACCGGTGCTTGGAAAGAAGCGCACTCAACGGGAGCTCAACGAGGCACACATTAGCTGAAAACGGGGTTCACACTATGTAGCTTCAAGACTAGCAATAATGACCAAGACGACATCGAGGATGAGGACAGCTCGCTCGCATCATGCTTTCTGGCCCTGAAGCACATGATGTGAACGCTGAGCAGGGAATATGCTAGTCTTGGCGAAGATGTGTGTGTTTGTCGTGATGACTGGATTATATGACATAGACAGGAAGTAATGCCAGCACAGTGCAACAGTAGCGCGAAGGTTCACGATGAAGCCCGGACGACTCTTTGCAACTTTCACAGCCGCCAGTGGCCCTTGAGCACATGCGACGCAGCTCAAAGTTTGTCTGCAGAGCGCAAGATGTCGCCGTAATGACATCTTGTCGTCGGCTCAATTCCATTGAAAACTTAGTTTTGAGATCTCATGTACATGATTAAACAGATCCACAACCGATCAACTTTCTTGCCAAATCGAATAACCTTAACGTCACAGTTCTTTCATACCATGTGTTATGCCAGTACTTGCTTATAATTAGGCTATGTAGAAAATCGTTAGGAAAGCTAGCAACCAACGTATCCATGAAACAAATCATAACGTTGTCTACTATCATATTTAGATGAATTTCCGAGGGAATTGGCAATACAGTAACGATTCAGTGACTTCCTGGAGTTTGAATTAATGAGAGTCTACTGTATGGTGCCTGGAACACGTCTCTGACGCCTTTGTTTACGGTGCCCAAAACAGTGGTCCGCTCAGACTCACCTACGACAGTATCAGCGTCACGCTTCGCATGCTGTCGCATGATGAAGTGTTACGCTGTTGCATGATGCTCCCTGACATGATGTCTGGGACATCTCGTAGTGGCAAGACTTCGGCCGATTTGGATATTTTAAAAATTTAATGGAACGTGTCGACCGTAGGTGATGTCCTATGGTGGGTCATGCAACGCATAAGGCAAGCAATGATAGTCGCGGTATCTTCAGAGCAAACGTGCACTTTTGGGCTGCAGTGCTAAGGGTCCTAAGAACAACTGTCGATACGTGCCAGTTTTGATTTGAACGGCTGCTGTTTCACCAGCATGTTTTGGTATGGTCGCTGTACCGCGTGATACATGTGGAAGGAGCCGGGTAACACCCACGAAGAGTGTGCGCGGCGGTATTGAAGGTAGAGGTGCACTGGTGCAGCTCTGGCAAACACACTCCTTAAAGTGACTAGCATGTGCCCACGCACAGCAGAGAACATCTGGGACTGAGTTAGCGCTTGTACCGTAATGAGGTTGCTGCTTCTCTGGGGCCCTTCATTTCTGGGTTTTATATTTTTCAAAGATTGGGGGTAAAAATCTAGGCAGTATGTTCCAAGTTCGCTTTCAGGGAGACATCTGGTTTGTCTAGAAATTATTACGAAATTAGTTTTTCTTTCTTCAAAATTAAGTATAATTTGCAATAAAAACATTGATTGGTATTAGGACGTGGAATATTTTATTTACGCACACGAGCCAACAATGTTCAAAAGCCAGGATTAAAATGTAGTAGTCGTGTGAAAATAGTGGATTTTGATTTTGAAGCGAATTCAAAGCGAATAGTGGTTGTGGCCAAATTTTTTCGAATTCAGATGTCGAATAAGGTCTTTGAATGCTGTTGCACCAAGCCTTTCATTACTGTTGCACCATGCTTACAACGAAAACCCAGCTGAACTGATGAAGGTTGTTCCCAAGCTTCCACTTGTCCATTTGTAAGCTAATTTTTTATCTAACTATATCTAACCTGCCCCACTTTGAAAGTGTGCTTTTCTCCCAAGCATGCAATCGCGATATTCATACTTTTCCAAGTGTTGATCGCGGCGGGTTACCCCATTGAGTGCGCTTCCTGCCGAGCACCGGTACACTGCAGAGAAGCAACACCCGCGGAGCTCGTTTCCGCAGGTGTTGCTTCTCTGCAGTGCATCCGTGCTTCCGGTAAGAAGCGCACTCAACGGGACTAACCCCCGATCAACACTTGAAAAATATAAATATTGCAGTTAATCTCGAAGCAAATATCGAATAGCATATTATTCGAAACTACTATTCGAAATTTCGAATGTTCGCACCACACGAAAATGTAGTACAAGAGCTCACTTGGTCGTTTTGATTTTTCATAAATTCTTGTTGACAAACTTCCTTCGCAAAAATAACTTATTTTCAGAAAGCATCATTCGAATAGCTTTTTGCTTTGCTGCTTGCTTGCACGGTTTCAAGAAGTTTTACAAATGAGCTCCACCCATTTAGGACAACGCACTTGAAAACGATGAAATCCACTTTTCAATTCAGGGGAGAAATCGGGTTTAACCCGCTTTTCAAAAAACATGTTTGGGGTGTAAACATCGGGAAATATATGGGGTTTTACGCAAAAACGAAGGACCCTATGCATATACGAATTTTTGTAATCTTACGACTTTTTGGGTGCAAGAAAATGTTTAGTCTCTCTCTCTCTCTCGTTTAGTTCTGAAGGCAGACCGAGTTTATGCTGCACAAACACCCCTACTGAAAATCTAGATGGGGAAATAAAGACGGCGGCAGCGCGCCAAATTCAGCTTTTACCCGTGGAGCCGAAGGGTCGTGCGAGTGCCATCTCCTCTCTTCCTTCCCCAGGTCCTTTGTGATCTGTGGCCAGACCTACACTCGCAAGGTGGACATCGACTGTCTCTCGGCTCTGGCCAGCCTCGGAGCGTCCGTGCACAAGGTATGGCTTCCCACGCTTCTCTGCTCACGTCTGCCATGGGAGGACGATTGGAAAGTCTTGGCCTGCCCCCTGAAAAACGTCTCGTCTAGCTCCCCTTCTTCCTCAGGGTGTCTACCAACCTAAAAAACCTGGAATTGTTCGGGAATTTCAAAGCATCTGGAAAAGTTGGGGAATGGTCGGGGAAAATGGTCGACTTGGACAACACAGTGACGTGCATCGAAGCGGGAGGGCATGGCGTGTGGTGGCGTGGATGGCCTTCATTCACATCGAGTAACAGTTGCCCGATTGCATCGCTCGACGATGTAAGCCACCATCCGATTCACCGGACTAAACAGGAACGGCCCGAACAGCCGCCGCAACCCCATCCTCCGGATTTTCTTCTTTCGTAATGGTCGGGAATTAATTTAATCGAAATCTTGGGGGAAAACCCGGGAAAGTGGGGAATTTGAGAGGGGCAATTCGGTAGACATCTTTCTCTGTCCCGGCAGATCTGCACTGATTTGCGGCTGCTGGCCCACATGAAGGAAGTGGAGGAGCCCTTTGAACGCACCCAGATCGGCTCCTCGGCCATGCCGTACAAGCGCAACCCCATGCGCTCGGAGCGCTGCTGCTCCCTGGCACGCCACCTCATGGCCCTGGTGGCAGATCCCTGGCCACCCACGCCACCCAGTGGATGGAGCGCACCCTCGACGACAGCGCCAACAGGTGCGGGCGGTTTTCTCCGGCAACAGTATGTGGCTTGCACCATCACATATTGGTGGCCGTTCTGGCGGTCTTGCAGCCGATCGCGTACCTTTTGCACCGTTGGTCTTGCACCGCCGAATTTATTCTCCACAATAGGACCACCAGCAGGGTGCGTAGATGTCACGTGCAAGCCGGGCAATGTGTGTTGAAAAGTTCTTGAAATCAAGTGCCAAGTACAAGCATATGTTTCTCGAGAAGAGTAAGCACAGCGATGTACAGAGTGCGACGCAGTTAGCACTGAACGAGCGGTTGCCGGTTTTGCTGCTTTTCTGTCGCAGCTGAGGCAGCGTCATTAAATCTACTGGTCCGGTAAAAGGTGCTCATTTGGAGCACCAACCTAAGTGATGTAGTGCCTGCCAATGCACCTTCAAAGTAAAATTACGAAAAGTGCCGACGTCGCGTTTTTGCTTACAGTGTCGCACGGCGTACGCGGGTGCATTGAGTACTGCAGCATATGTTGAGCATTAAGTAAGTAAGCATCCGAGTACTTCGAGCCTAACACATTAAATAGTGTACCTTATAGTTTATCTGCAAAGTACTCGAAATCAGGCACAATTCCTACCAAGCTTACATACTAGCTCAAGCAAGGAGGACATTGAGTACCCTTCCCACAAAGACTTTTAATCTAGCAGAGTAGGAGCTGGAGAGGAGGATACCACCAATTGTGGCGAGCAGAGAGCTTTATGGGAGGAGCTTGCTCCGCTATTCTAAACCTGCAGCAGATTTTACCCCTATCAAATACTAGTACCAGTAGACAGTCACTAGGGTCAGCGGCATCCAGGGCAGCCCCCCCCCACCCCCTTGTGACACCACTGCTAGTAGAATGCACTTCAAGGTGTATCCAAAAGGCACTCGAATTTGGGCTACAACCATTAAGAGCACGTACCCCTGCTGTCTCCCTGGCCAACTCTCGACCAACTTCCTGGACCGTCTGCGGCGCAGGCGCATCTGCCTGGCGGAGGCATTCCTGGGCTCGGACGCGGTGCTCAACACGCTGCAGAATATCTCCGAGGGCCTGGTGGTCTACCCCGAGGTGATCGGGCGCACATCCGCCAGGAGCTGCCCTTCATGGCCACCGAGAACGTCATCATGGAGATGGTCAAGGCCGGAGGGAACCGACAGGTGGGTGCACGGGGCCTTCTAAACGTCCATGAGGAAGCGCTCCAACACCGGGGTTGGGGGGGGGGGGGTACAGATGGAACCCGAACGCGGCAGATTGTAGGCGCTGACATTGGTTATCCCGAGAGAAAAAAAAAACGAGAAAGAGAACGACGGAAGACTGGAGAAAGGAAGCAGACAATAGCTTATGTTCGTCTTGCCGCAATGAGTTGAGATCGTTCCGAGTGCTCAGGAAGTTGTAAATTTGTAAATTTTTATACAATGCGCAAAGCCGGTGTTTTTGTGCAAAATAAGGCGAGAAGAACGTTAGATACAGGCCTTGCAAGTGGTCTTTTTCTCCTCCTTTGTGCATATCAAAGCGTCGACGGCAATATGGTCCCGTCGGGACCATTGATAACCGCGTCTATGCCCCACTGTTCCGAAGCGGGCAAAATGCACGGGACCTTTCCATCTAGATTATTATATTAACTCCATGTTTAACTCTCTTCCCAAGAAGATATCGTCATCATCATACTCTGTACACCCTGTAGATCACCATATACAAAGTGTTCCTAAGCGCTGTTCGAGTGTAAAAAAGTTCATATAAACAAACCAATGAACCGAGTGTAATGAAACTTGTCGCAAAAATGGCTTTAGGTAGTGGATTGATCATACTCAAATTTTGTGAGTGTGGATTTCAGGGAACACAATTTATTGTTAAAAAATCCACTTTCGCCCCATGCACAGATCTGAGCGTGTGGTGCCATCAACCGCCCGGTTGATGGCACCACACGCTCGGATCTGGCTGGATCTGCTTTCAGGTGTTCATATCTCAAAGAAGCTTTCACGGTTTTGCTTCGTGTTCTGCCCTCTGCGAGTGACAGCGATAACCAGACGGTATATACCATTTTCCTCATGCGCATAGGAAAAAGGTGGATATTTTTTTATTCAATCTTTGTCCTAAAGTCACACTCGGGAAATTTCAGTATGATAAACGCACAGTTGTCTAAAGACAACAGGTTCAAGCGTGTCGTAGGTACCCTACCTGCGAGTAGCGGCAGTTCTGGCCGTTTTCGTCCTTGTGCATAAAAAAAAAGAATCAAGTTTTTTCAGGCCTAAATTTTTTTTTTCTAAAACCTACACTCGTAGGATTTGAGTATGACAAATCCACCACCTAGAGACACCTCTGTGAAAAGTTTCATGTACTCCGTTCATTGGCTTATTTATTTAAAAAAGTTTACGCCCAAATATAGCTTGAGAACACCTTGTAGGTTTGCCTGAGGTGAAGCGTCCGTGCATGCGCCGAGTCGGCAGCTTAAACTGGCCCCGCATGCGGGGCTTTGTCGTCAACGGAGGGCAGAAGGGAGTTGCGACCTTGCGTGTTCCTTCCGCAGGACTGCCACGAAAAGATC
Organism: Ixodes ricinus; assembly: GCA_037355805.1. Taxonomy (NCBI): domain Eukaryota; kingdom Metazoa; phylum Arthropoda; class Arachnida; order Ixodida; family Ixodidae; genus Ixodes; species Ixodes ricinus. Next base: position 112,141 of record JAZHYW010035896.1, on the reverse strand, counting down.
CGCGTGCTGTCCCACGAGGCGGCAGCCCAGGTGAAGGAGAAGGGGATGCCCAACGACCTGGTGGAGCGCATCCGTGCCGACTCCTACTTCGCCCCGATCCACGCCCGCCTGGACTCACTCCTCAAGCCCTCTTCCTTCATTGGCAGGGCGCCCGAACAGGTGCACCACTTTGTGCTTGGTGTCACGTGTGTCCCCGTGTCGCAAGTGACTAAAATGCTCATGTTGCCCATATGTTTGCATCAGTGTACATATTGCCCGTGTCACATTGTGACATATCGCATGTTATTCTGCATCACATTTACTACACATAACGTGTTCTTTGTCACGTTATTTTGTGTCGCATGTTCTGCCTCACATGTTGCATCGTGTCACAAGTGGCTAAAATGCTCATATGGCCCATGTCACAAAGTTGCTTCAACTCGCGTTATTCCATGTCACATGCTGTTCCATGTAACACATTAACCCAGCCGCATGTCCGTGTCAGGCGGTATTATACGTTGCATGTTTTGCTTAACATGTTATTCCAGATACTAGCATGTTACTCCAACTCGTGTGTTGCTTGCTACCTGCCACACATTTCTTCCTGCCATGTGTTGCTCTGCATCACACACTGCTCTGTGTCATGGGGAATTTCTTCGGTGGATTTGGAGCGATCAAAAGCGCTCCATGTTTGCGCATTTAATGCGGTAAATGTGAGCATGCGCTTGCACGCGCGAGACACCAGCCGAAAGACGTTCTAAAACCACTCCAAATCCACCAGGAGAATTCCCCATCAGATATTGCCTCAGGTCCCATATTTCCTTTCCTTAAATGAACTTTTGCCATGTGAATTAGATTGCACCTCTTTCGTTGAACAGGACCATGCTGCCTGACCTCCGTTATGCTTTCTGAATAGAATTCTAGTGTCTAGTGGTACCACGATGAAGCCACCACGTTACCAGTGCCCAACGGTACTTCGCATGGACTGGCATGACATTAACAAGGCTTTGCAGTGCCATACTGGTAGCAAGGTGCCCTTACAATGTCATTGATAAACACTATCGCAATGTCACAGTCTAACCGTAGCAACGAAATAGCTCTGGTGTCCTTTTAGGCTTTCAGCTGAGCATACCATAGAATACCGCGCGTCTGCCCATTCTCAAATATGTAAGATCTGGGAAAATGCGCACATTACATTTATATGTAAAATTGGTGACCGGACAAGCGCCCATCCCCCATTTTTTCACGATTACTCTCAATTTTGAGTGGGCGCTTGCCAGGTATTTTACGGTAGGTGTGTTCTCTTTATTGACGCTGAACTACCTGTTGCTGCAGTCTGTTGCTAACACACAGATGCCTGTTTGTTGTTTTGTACAGGTCAAGGAGTTTGTGGAGAACGAAGTGACTCCTGCGTTGGAGCCCTACAAGGCCAATCTGGCTGGAGAGTCCAAGATTCACCTCTGAGGGGCCACCAAGGCACTCCACACAGCGACCCCCGTCCCAGAGCACAGATGCTATATTTTTCTAATACGCTCGCCACTACGATCACTGCCACTCTTGGCAGGAAGATTTGTTACTACGTTATATATTGTGAAATAAAAGAAAACTATGAATGGTGTTGGCTTGTAGCTCTTCCACTTGGGTGTGAAAGTCTAAACTGTGGCCTCTTTACAATGCTAGATGAAAGCAGCAAAGCAGGCAAAAACAAAATGGTGGGATTAAGATGAACTACTACTTTGTTGCAAGGTTATAGTTAGAAGCAATACTTAAAAAATGTGTGTATCGAAAACTAGGGTGCCTTTACTTGTATGCATCTTGCACCCCTGTCAGACGGGCTCCTAAAATGCCATTTAAGCCAAATGACATCCAGTACAAGTGCCATTCAGTCAAGTCAGTGCCACACGACAACTTGAATGGCATTTGAACTAAATGGCATTTAGTTAGCCAAAGTGGCATACAAGTTGTCATGTCGCACTGACTACATTGCATTCAAGCTGAATGTTGCTTACCATAAACGGCATTTTAGGTGGCCGTCTGACGAGGTATTAGTGTGATGACAGACTATTTCGTTTCGAAACACTTGTTTATTTTTTTCTCTGGGGCGCTGTTTACCTGCTAGCCTCAATTGCAAAATTTCTTTCATCTGATATACCTACCTATAGTTTGTTCAGTGGCACTTTGAAAATGTAGAAAATATTAAGCTTGTTCTAATATAACATTCTTGCATCATGGTACTCTGATATGCTCTCGCAGCTACATACTATGCGGTCCCATAGAACTGCTATCAACTACGCCAGAGATGCCAGTGCCCATGGTACGCAGGTGACAACAGTAATTCTCTGTCATACTTTATTTAGTATGACCAAATCGCAAGCATAGGTGTAAGCACTGTGTGGGACGGTGTGCCTTGCAAGCTTACATTTTAGAAGAGCTGGACATCGTATGTCTTTCAGAGTATTCACTTAGCTTATTAATCAAACCACCCAAGTACTTTTAATTATACATAATATACTCCTTTTCATTATTGTGCAACTCTCAATGTATGGAATGCAAGCATGTTTCAGCTTGAACACATTTGCTTCAGTTCAGCAGATTGCAGTGGCCCCAACTGATCTATTAAATTTCTCGTCGGTTCGATGCTCGACAAAGAACGATCCTGATTGCAGCCTGCTGTTTAGCCCATGCACAGCGCACCAATGTCTATGGATAAAAGCACCTATCCAAGCATGCAGACACACACATAGGAATTTGAAGTTACAATTTTACTTCCTTATTTACTTGGAGGGCATGTTCCCATTTATACATACAAAAATTTAGGCATCAGAGTGGTTACGACACAAATATGTACACTCTCAAGAAACAAAAAACTTATCCTTAAGTAATTGCCAAGCGTGTCTAGTTGTGCATGCTGGAATGTCAAAACAGAATGGATGGAAGATCCACATTGTAAAGTTTAGGACTGAAATGAAAAAAAAAAAAATGTCAGTCAACCACATGCAAATATTATCAAACAATAATACAAGAGCATTCTTCATGCTTGAGGAAAGTTCAGGTTTCGCACAGCTTGACTTTCGCTCTTCGAAATAGTCACTTGCAAAAGATTCGAGTGCAGGCACCGGGATGCAGACAGCGAGGGTGTGCCCAACTGCCGATTAGGCGGACGATCGCTTCCAGAGGATGACCATGCCCTGCGCATCGCTGGACGCGAGCAGTGACTCGTCATAGTTGAAGCAGACGTCGAGGACTGCCGCTGAGTGGCCCTGGAGCTTGTTGACCAGCGGCTTTGCCCGCTCCACGTCAAAGAAGTTGACACACTGGTCCTCGCTGCCCGTCACTGCACAGTTGGCGCGACAAACAACCAACATTTCAACTACCGATTGAAAAAACCATGAATGCGTACAGTCTGGGGTCAAGGGTGATTTGTTTAGGGTGATGGGTCAGGCATGACAGGTCAGAGGCAGTGGGTCAAGTGTGATGGGTCAGGAGTGACAGGTCTAGGGCAACAGGTTTGGGGTGATGGGTTTATGGCAATGGGTTCAGGGCGTTGTGTCAGGCACGACAAGTCAGAAGATGGGTCAGAAATAACTGGACAGGGTGATGGGTAAGAGGTGACGGGCCAGGGGTGGCGGGCCAGGGGCACGGTGTAAAATATATAGGTGTGAACACTGCGTGCGTTGCAGCCACCAGATAAAGTCTTCTCCTTGCTTTGCTTGCAAGCGGCGATGCCAGATGGTCCTCGATATGCAGCTAATGGCAGCCTGTCGTTTCCTGGATGCACCGCATCACGTAGAAATCGGCACTTCCACTATGCATGTTGCTTAGACACTGCTTGTCATTGACCCTAGTTTCATGCCTCAGCGGCGGCAATAAGTTTTATTAAGACTAAGAAATGGAAGATTTTTTGGCGTTGTGTTCTAAGCCAGCGCCTGTCAAGGTCAGAACAGATGCTCCGACTAGGAAAGAGTGCGTGCCCGATGGCACAGACATTTTCAACTTTGGCTATGTTGGCATGCCAAGAGGACTTTATCTGGTTGAAAGCGTTGCAGTGTTCGTTGTGTTGTGTTTCCTCACCTATAATAGTATATCTTACACCGTGAACAGGGGTAATGGGCCAGGGTTGACGGGTCGGGTGACACGTCAGGAGCGATCAGGTCAGGGGTGACGGGTCACAGGTAATGAATTAAAGTTATGAACTTGGGGGATTCATTAGTGTTTATAATCTTAAGCACCAGTCAACCAAGTGGAAAAATTCTTCCGCAGTGCCTTCGGTTTGGGCACTGTCTGAACTGATGGGAGATCTCTAATGCTGTATATCATATTGGCCTCTTTGCAGTTAAGTTCAGCACTCTATTCTGGGTCTTGACACATGCATGCCGAGATGTCTTTGCAGCGTGAAGAAAGGAAGGGCGTGAACCCACCGACGCAGGCACCCTGGCGGAAGGACATGATGGGGCAGAAGGAGCTACGGACGGGGGTGCGGCCACGGTGCTTCACGTTGAACTTGCGCTTGAGCAGCAGGCTGCCATCTGCACCCTGGACGCTGGAATCGGACAAAGACCGGGCCCCGTCTCAACTTTTTCTCGCTCCTCTGCGCACCGACTTTATGTGCTAGAGCAGAACCTCCCCACAGTTCGTTTCCCTCAATGCTGTGACAAGACGCGAGTGTTTTACGGTCCAGTTACCTGTACAGGACGAGGGCGTTGGCAAGCCCGCAGTTGGCAAGCAGGGACGGGTTCCTGGCCTCTCGGCTTGCCCAGTGGCGGGCCGACAGGACACGTGATGGGACACTGGTCCCACACCAGCAGGCCTGCGTCGTAGAGCGAAACGTCACGTGCCGCTCGGTAGGGTCGCCCTACCGATATGTCTATATCTACTTCTGCTAGAGCCTGACCAACACAAAAGCCCAGGCCCGGCACCTAGGCTGGGATGAGCAATACGCATTGGCCCCGGCCTGGTCCCAAGACGCGCTATATCTCCCTCTATCCAGGTACCTCCAGCTGGGCCGGGCTCGGGTCGGGGTCGGGCGAGACTTGAAGTCAATGGGCCCAGGCCGGGTTGGGCCTCAAAAGGTAGGCCTGTGCAGCGCTTTAACCTTCTCCACCAGATTAAAGTTTACATAGCGACAATGTAGTTTACGAGAGACTTTCCATTTGAGGGGGGCTAACCACACTGAAGACAATATGCACAAGATGCCTCCACTGCACTTTGCTCTCAAAGTTATTTGATGGAGCTGTCAAATTACAGCAATAAATGAAGATGCATCACTGTGTCCCTGAGCTAATGTATGCTCAGCTCTGCACCTACCAGCTTGAGTTTGTAAAAATGGCTTTGCAACTAGGCGCATAATTCGGAACTAACAGCGAGCGAACGATTTCTGGGAACGTGGAGGCTGATATAGAAACCATACTTTTTAAGCTAAACCTCCATGAACACAGAGGGTCAAGCAAACTAAAAGCAAGTATAAAATGTACCCGATGCATAACTCGCTTTGCATAAGTGAACCGTCGTGTATTGCGACCGGAAATTGTGGTAAAAGAAGCGACACCGGGAAACGCAAGAAACAGCTCACCGTTTCCCCTTGGTCAGCTTTCCGGTGGCGAGGTCGAACAGGTAGGACACAATGTAACCCTGCAAAGTCACGTGACGTGCCGTGTCAACTAAACTCACTGGATCCTGGGAAGGTAGCGCCAAGGTCCCCGTACTGTCGCCATTTTGGTCCGTAGAATGAGCAGTTTCTCCTGGACCTCTCCATTCGTGGTGAGTCTATCTAAATTCCCTGGTGACAGATTGCTTTATAAAGACGCTTCTTGTGTACCGAGACTTTGCTATGCACACACCGACAAAAAAGAAAAAAAAAAGCGCACATCTTCGCGACGTAGTCAGCACCGACGCCACTACATGTGGCGTCAGTGCTTGGCAGCATTGAAAAATAATTTTCCAGTCTTGAAATACGCGAGAAAAATGTAATTGAAAGAGATCTGTGGAGTTAAAAGCTTGTCAGGGTCAACGGCGGGCGGCGACACAGACAACTGAGTCGAGCGGCAGGGCGCGGTTTGACGCACGTATTGATAGATGGCGTCGGGAGCAGCGTCAGAAGGTGTAGTTGACCAGCGAAAGAATGCAGACGAAATTGCGTCGGCAGCAAGAACACTGTCGTTATGCAACCACATTTTTTTTTAACTTTAAGTTTTTCTTTTATTGATTGCATTTATTTTTAAACCAAAGGTACACTACAAAAAGATTATGTTCATTTTAGTAAATCACGGCTGTCGCGAGCAGTCTCGATAAGGTGGTAGTGCCATCTATCAACACGTGCGCTAAACGTGCCTTGCCGCTCGACTTGGCCGTCTGCGTCGCAGCCCGCCGCTGACCCTGGCAAGTTCTTTGGCCCCATTTTTTACAGAAAGGGAGCTACACTTTCTAATTTTACAAGAAAAAAACGGCCCTCTGAAATACACCTTTGACGAAAAGTTTAGATTGCTTCGTGCAGGCGTCGATTTTACGGTCCATTTTAGATTGAGCCTGGTGACTTCAGATACCTTATATATATGTTACTCTGTGGTTCAAACATAAACCGAATGTTCACCGCCTCAAAGTATCTTCTTGTTTATTTCGTTAAGGGAAGCGACTGTCTGGCTAGAGAAAAAGAAGTAGTTGAAGAGAAAAAAAATTTGAGCTTCATAAACGTCTTTTTTTGCAAAACAAAAAACATAAACAGGTATTTTTTTTATAGGTGACGAAGGTGGACTGCTGCTTCCAAGCGTATCTCCATTTTCTGAAATAGAGTCAAGTGCGGTTTGTGCGAGCACGTCCCCCGTTTCCCGACTTACCCTGTCGTCTCCCGCCCAGAGAAGCTTCCCGTGGGATCGAAGGTCATGCAGAGCACGCAGCCCGTCGTCTGACTGCTCCCGCCCTGGTGAAGAGTGTGGCATAAAAGCGACAGCTTAAATAAAGCGCACAGCTGCCGCAGAGGTAGGAGCAATTCTTCGAGTAGCTCATATTACCAAGCTCGACTTCTCCACAACCTACTGCAATCCCTCCGTTACCTCAAACTGCGCTTCTCTTTGCACTGACAGTATGGGGGTCCGATAGAGTAAAATTAAACTCGTGTGGATTTCAAAACCAGCAGATTACCTAAATAAAAATATTTTAAAAAGTTATTTACGAGTTGACGTCTAAATAGGCCTACTATTCATCAAAACCGAGAATTTGGTTTTGTGGGTATCCTGTAGCATATTTTTTCAGTGAAACCTAGACTTGTTAGCAAAAAAAGGAAACAACATTAGTCTTTCTCGCTGCCAAGTTTGTTTCAAGACAATCTTGTTTTCTGGAACAGACTTGCCTTCAGGTAGATTCCGGTGGAGACGTTCAGCACCTGCACAAGGCCCTTGTTGTTTCCGGTCTTCAAGGTGGCACAGAGGTCAAGGACGTCCAAGATCGTAAGTGCACCAGTGACCCGGTACTGTCGCTATAATGTACAATACTCAAACACAGTTGCCAGGACAATTTTTTTTTAAACCGTCTTTCAGGTTGAACAAACGTCAGCGCCTAGATATGCAGTCTCCGACTGTGCAAAAGAGTCGGAGCATGTGTCATGGCACTTGGTGTAGGTCTTTTGTACTGTAGGTTCGCGGAATCGCACAAATCAATTTCCAAACCATGTTTGTTGTTAACTTTCCATGAAGATGCAACAGAGCGGTAAATTAATGTTTTAAACATTCAGCACTCTTCGGTCAAGATGATCTGACAAGCCATTTTCTCACAAACTATCTCAAATAAATATTCAAGGAAACAAAATAAAAATAGAGGTCGTCCTAAGTTCTGCCCAAAATAAAAATTTGAACAGTTACAGCAGCCTTTAGCTTTGTTCCTTGCAAAAATACTATCTCTTCCTTGCACGGGAAAATAACAATTCCCAATGAAACACTCGAACCAGGCAATCTTACAATTTTAAAGATTAAAAGCATATATCTATACGTGTCAGCTGTCAAAACATGATTGCCCTTAGATAGTCCGGGTCTTCTGTGGCGATCGCAGAGTCAGGGAGGAAACGTTTTGGAAGATGTAGGTTCTTTTGTCAGTTCAGCTGACAAAGGAAGAAGGACCTGCCAAGTTCTGGAACGTTTCCTCCCTGATTTTGCGACTGCCAAAGAAGACCCGAACTATCTAAGGGCAATCCTGTTTCGATATTACCGTATATACTCGCACAATGAACGCACTCACGTAATGAACGCACCCCCCAAGTCGGCTCTCAAAATTTCGACTTTTTTTCACTCGCGTATTAAGGGGGACACTGGCTAAGAGGTTGAACTTCTGAACTACTCAAGTGACTGGAATGAAATTTGGCGGGGAGATTTAACTTCAGATGTAGGTGTACTGTGCAAACTTTCAGCTCTCTAGGACAACTTTGGATACCTGCAGAGTGGCACTATGCCATGTGTAACTCTTCATTAAGAAATTTATGATATGCGAATGAAGCAATTAAGAGTCATTTTAACTGCTCGAATATAAAGTGGGGAATGTGGAGCACCGGGCTATCTAGTTTTTATAACTCAAATGTAAATATTTCAGGAAAAGTAGTGATTACCTCAAAATATGAGATACATATCTGTCCTATGTCAATTTTGAAAACATAATTTTTTCTCAATGAGGACATTAATTTAAAACTAGATAAAGTAGATAGCCCAATTGCCCAGTGAATTTCAGTTCAGAAACATCTTAATTGTGGTATCAGAATAATTTTACCTCTCGAGCAAAAGATTCCTTAGTATGAAATTTACAGCTAAAAGCGGAACTGAGAAAATGCATTCAAACATTGAACTCCTTTGCTTTTTACTGCTTCACGATGTGTTGAAAATATTTTATATCAACATAACTATTTGGCGCACGGTTATGAAATTTAGTGTAGGGGTGTATAATTAGTTTCACAAAACCGAAAAGCTCAAAATTGAAAAAGGAATTTTTTGAAAAATTTGAAAACTTATGCCCATGTCCCCATAACGTGACCTACCTTGACGTCCAAAATTTGGCCCCCTCCTTCACTTGCAGCGAAATGAACACACTTTTTTATCCTGCAAGGTGGAACTCATGAAATGCACTTGGGAGCAGCCACGGGAGCAGCTGAAACAGCTGTTTTGGAGCAGTTTGGGAGCAGCTAAAACTACGTTCTGGAGCAGGCAAGGAGCAGCTCAGATCAGTTTTCATTGCACTTCAGCTTGTGTCTTAGACAAGCACGGGAGCAATTTCAATTGTGCTTAGCAGCACAGGTGAACATGAGTGGTTAGGGGCCTAAATAGATGGGATAACAGTGTAACAGATGCGAAAACTTGAAACTTTGTGAGCAAAGAGTCGTGCCAGTCGGCGCTGTGAGAAGCAAAAAGCAAGTACCGTATGTTTCTGGAGATAGTGTCCTTGATATTTTCTGAGTGGATTTTAGCTGCTCAAAATGCAAACCAGCACTGCTTATCGCACAACCCACACGTGCTCGACATAGTAATTATATGTTCGCATCATGTGACGTGCGTAAGCAGCGGACGTGCAGTTGCGTGGAAGAACAGGGCAACGAATTTCGAGTTTATCCTATTGTGCACCTCAATATCGAAGCAGCAGACTACGATTAACGAAGTCATCATATTCAAAGCGATAAGCAGGAGCAAGGTTAAAGTACGCTGAACAGATCTACCGCTCGCGTGAGAGCTGCTGGCCGGCAAGGTTTCGGATCGGACCGCGTTTCAGTTCTATCAAATCACGATTTATCTGGCGGGAATGCAGTTCCAACTTCTAATGATGAAGTACAAAAAGGAATCTTTTGCTCATTTGTTTTCAACTGGCTGACTTCCGGATCCCCGGCCGCAGAGCCTCAGGCAATCTGACGTTTAACGACTCGACCTCACCTTAGCCGACTTGCTTAACCGCTTATGGTTGAACAATAAAAATCCAGTCGCAAGTGGTGTAGCGCTTGGAATTGGGCCTCCGAGTTTTTCGCGCGCTTTCGACTCGGGATACACAGGAAGAATAAGCAGAACAAAGGATTGCAAGGCCGACCAAGCTAAACGCGCTCATTGTTGCCAATCGAATCGATTAAAACCGAAACCAAGACAAAATACAATTTTTTTGGCGCACGCTTTACGATTTGGCGCATAATGGCGCGAGCTATTGGCTGTGGCGCAGTTTCCGCAACATGGCGCAGGATGGCGCGGACAATGCGTTTGGCGCCAAAATGGCGCAAATGGCGCAGCCGTTCCACCCTGATCCTGGTGCAGCGGGGTCGCAAATGCATGGGCAACGTGGGCGAACAAAACGCCTTGCAAAAGGCGTTAAAAAGATCAAACGGAAACAAAAAAAACATTTAAAGAAGCTTTTCTTTTTTTTTTTTTGCACAACGCAGTCTGGATTTTGGTTTGCGCGCTGCGCGCAAGGAGATAAGAAAGAGAAGCGAAGAAGCCATCGCCTAAGCAAAGCGCGCATAATGAAGGCAAATACTTTACTACGGGGAATACATTCCACTCCGCTCATTTGCATTAGACCCTCCTTCCGTCAGGCTGACATCGCCCGTCAGGGCTGGATTCGGCGCCTACAGCGAATCCAGCCCTGACGGAGGAGAGGTCCACGTCAGTCCACGCGCATGTGCACGTGGATGTTCGCGGCAGCCGCAGCGGTGTCGTCTCCGATTCCACCTAAAGCCCCTCCATGTTTCATTTCAAAAGTAGCGCAAGGTGCGTCGATGCACGAGGCACGTGCAACGTGCAACCCTTGGGAAGATCATGGCGGCACAGCGCACCGAAGTATTTGGTGCAGCACTGAGCTAGATTTTAGACGCCATGTTCTTCCTAGAAGTGGCGCGAGGCACGTGTCTCGAGCATTTCCACGACAATGAATTTGGTATGCAGAACAACCATCATCATCATCATCATTTACCGCCCGATAGCCGAGACCTCCCTGACGATAGATGGCTCTCGCCAAGCCTAGAAAACCTGTCCGTGCCAAGGCTACTGTATTTGAGAGGAGTGGAATGTATTCCCCTAGTAAAGTATTTGATGAAGGTATCCTGCCCTCGCCTCCTCCTCGCACTTTTGAAAGAGAAGCGAGAAGCCCTCGAAATGAACACACTTTTCTATCCTGGTGAGCGAGGTCACGAATGCATGGGCGTGGGCAAACAAAAAAGCTTGCGAAAAGCGGCAAAAGAAAGAAAAAAAACCACGGAACTCAGAGAAAAGAAAAAAACAGAAAGAGGAGCTTTTCTTTTTCTTTCTTTTTGCACAGAGCAGTTTGGTCCCGGGGTCGCGCGCAAGGAGATAAGAAAGAAAAGCGGAGAAGCGTGGGCAAACAAAACAACTTGCGAAAGGCGGGAAAAAAAAACAAAAACACGGAAGCAAAAACAAACAAGCAAAGAGGAGCTTTTTTTTTTTTTTGCGCATTGCAGTTTGTTTTTGGAGTCGCGCGCTGCGAGCAAAGAGATAAGAAGTTACGTCGGTTTTTCGGGATAAAAGGTCCGTTCATTATGCAAGTAAATACGGACGCAAAAATTTTACTTCGCGTAATGAACGCCCCCTCCCCCCCCCCAACTTTGCATCGATTTTTCGGGAAAAAAAGTGTGTTCATTCTGCAAGTAAATACGGACGCAAAAATTTTACTTCGCGTAATGAACGCCCCCCCCCCCCCCTCCCCCCCTCAACTTTGCATCGACTTTTCGGGAAAAAAAGTGTGTTCATTCTGCGAGTAAATACGGTATTACCTGCAAAGTGCTTCTTTTTCCTACCAAGTCAGTTAATTGCATATGTATCAGCTAGATGCACGTCTGTGGAAACTTGTAAAGCACCTTAGTAAAAGAATTGGCGTATGCGTACGGATACTACTAAGCCAACAGCACATTATTACAACTTGGCACTTTCTTTGCAGATCGACGACGGCAAGCCAATAATAAAAACAAAGGCGCTGCAGGGTGGAAGGATACGACGACCATGTTGTTGTTGGCCGGCTGGAAGAGGCAGGACAAGATGGCTGCCCCCCGGGGTCCGGCACCGTGCGGACGCAGCCTCCGGACGTGGCGTCCCACAGCTTGACCGTCCCGTCCAGGGAGCTGGACACCAGCAGGTCGTTGGACAGGGACCACTCAAAGGCTGAAGAGGAGCAGACGACGGAACGGGTCAGATGGACGACCTTCGTTCCATCATTAGTTGAGTATACAGTACCCAGGAGAAAATCAGTCCACTTCCAGCTGGATTATGGAACTGGAAATGAGGTGGTCCAGCTGGATTCCAGCTGGACCCAGCTGGAATCTAGCTGGACCCCCTCATTTCCAGTTCCATAATCCAGCTGGAAGCGGACTGATTTTCTGCCTTTTTCAAAATTCAGTCTGGCAACTTTGACCACTATAATCATCTCGGCATATGGCATCTGTGTCAAACTAATGACGGCCTTCTTGAGGCTGATGAAGGAAGAAGTTCAAGGTGCTACCGAGCAGAGGATGTACGAGGCATGTACGTCCAAGACGTCAGTAAACGACACGACGCACAAATTAGATTGACTGCGCATGCGTTTATTTTGGACTGTCGACCGATCTATCTATTGGCGCAACATCGTCTCTAAAGCCTTTTGATAGCAGAAATTTAATCGAGGGGCTTATGGATCGTCGTTTTGTATTACGTTCACGCCGTCGAAACTGAAACCAATCAAGAATCATGAGGTGATTGAAGATACAATTCCCACCTGCCACTGACATGCGAAAGTGACGGTGCCTGATGAAACAGTTTCATAACTGCCGTTACCTAGTAGGACGAAAGCGAGGCTGCTTTTTGTGCCATCAGATGGCGCTGAATTTCGGAAAGGGTCACGTGCTGGAGGCCAGACATCTCGAACGCCCTGCCGTCCTCATTCTCTTCAGAGACTACTGTAGTACAGGGTGAATTGGATGGTGCGTTTGCCCCTTAAAGCAACAGCATAAATCAGTTTCTCAACAGATTGTGACACGATTTAGTACAGAAGCGTAACTGGGCGGTGGACTTCTTTAGTAAAAATATAGAGGGATGAGTTAACCCGAGTAAAAATTTACAAAGAAAAAACGTCTGTCCCCTATGAGGTAGGCACTAAGCCTAGCCTGCATGAAACCATAAAACAGCACAATGGGCCACTGCAGCATATATTTTTAACGTGAAGCATTCCTTCGCTAGGTGCTCGGCATTTTGTGAAGCCCGACAAGCGGGGCCGCAAAGCTGGATTCTAATTGGTTACCGGGGACGTCGCATGACCAGAGTGGTTGGCGAGGAGGACATCCACCACCTGTGCGCACTGAAGGAGTGGAACTCGAGAGTATGGGAGGCTTGGGAAGAACGCCAGGTTTATCGGCCCTGCGTGCACGCAACTCAAGAGTATTGCTAAACGTTTCATGTGTGCAACGCAACTGCCTAGCGATTTGCCATACGTTTTGGCAAACTGCAGAGGTTAAAATGTTAAGCCAATTTTAGTTTTTCTTCCACTCAACTTTCTGTAGTAATAATTTTTTTTTTTTTTAATGGCACACAACGTGGATTGATAATTTTACGAAAAGAAGCCTTAGATGAACAAATATCCACAAAGAAAAAAGTTTTTTTCTTTTGACTTAGGCAAGCTCATTTTTCTGTACTTTAAAGTAATAAATGCTTCAGAGGGTTTCCAGCTCTGACTGGTTAATGTCAAACCAAAGCATGTCAAACCAACCAGCTCAGCTCCAGGCAGTCACAAATAATACATGCCCCACCCACGGAACACTTCCACGATGTATCCAACAAATGTCAGACAAACACTCACCAGACACCCCGGCACGGTGGCCCTTGAGGTGGAAGAGGACACGGGGCGGGTCCAGGCGGCAGACGGAGAGGCTACCGTCCATCGAGCAGCAGGCCAGCAAGTGCTTCTCATTGTTGGCAAACTTCACACAAGTCACTGTGGCACAAATTAAAAAAAACGGAAGTTGGTGACCTTTCTAAGGCACAAACAAGCTCTGTACACTTAAAAAGACACTGAACCCACTAAACCTAGGAAAAAGTTTTTTTTTTTTTTTATTGTCTCAAAATAAATGATTGTCAAAAAAAATAAAACATTTTCACAAATATTTTTGTTACAACATAAATTTTGCATCTGCAAGCAAAACCAAAACACTACCCCTGTGGGATGATGATGATAGCGTTTGTACCCAACTTGTGGGAACTCTGAGTTTGCTGGACCTCAGAGCGCACACTACAGTTCGTCTCACCTTAGCACGGACTAACCGCAGAATGCTGTAGCTAGCGCGAGCGGCTAGCCTTGACTGCCCTGTCTGAAGCACTCGCTGCGCGAGCGCCGTGGAGCCGCCGAGGCTTCATTCGAAGCAACTAGCTTGCGCTTTTAGCACGCGCGGCTAACAATAGTCCATACTAAGGTGAGACAAAGTATAGTTGGGTACAAACACTATCATCATTATCCCACAAGGCTATAATTTTGGTTTTGCCCGCAAATCGAAATTTTTGTATTGCAACAGAAAAATTAAATATGTTTTTTTTCTTTTTGTCAAACATTTAATTTGAAAGTTGCCTGTCTTAATTAGGTAAAAAAATCTTTTTTCTAGGTTTAGTGTTTTTTTAAGGCTGGTTCCCACACTTGCAACTGATTATGCCGGAGTACCTAAAAACCTCTTGGAATCTCTTATGACGAGGAAACACTGGCATCATCTATACGTGGAATGCTTGGCAGTCCTGTATATTTCCTTTTTTCTTTTTTTTTGGCTCGAAAAACTTTTGAGATTGTTATGAACGACCATTTTTCATAGACAGTATGTCTTATCTTGCAAATGCCACAAAACCTCTGCTTTAGTCAAATGCAGTTCCAGGGCCACCGCACAGATAGCGCCAGTGTGGCAGCGTGCCTCTCGTTCTACACAAACTCTGTCCCAAGCAAAGGCAAATGTGTGAATGCGACTTTTCGTGTCCTGTCGAACATTCCGGTTCGAGTACTGTCCTACAGTCACTTGGCCAAATCCGAGTAACTCATTCTTTTCCTTTTTAAACGAAATATTGGTCTACTTCATTTCCTGCGTTGCAGAATAGACACAGAAAAACATGGCATCACTATCGCCTTCATTTCCCTAGATCACGGGTTGCAAACTGGTCCTGGCTCGAGGGCCGGATTTAGCCAATTCCCAAATGAGAAAAGAAAGAACATATTGAGGCTTAATGTGTCGAAGAGCTAGGCCTAAGAACGGCGAATCGCTCAATGTTCACACTTTTTATTATGCTCTTTCTGCAGCTTGAAAACTGGCCATTTTGCCAAAAACGTCGTTGTCACTCCAACTTTTTTTTTTTTCGCGACTGGTGTGGGTTTACATTTAACGAGATTGAAAATGACACGGTCCCGTGAATTATGTTAACACCACCATTGTTGGATTGCATAAAAAGCCTCGGCCCCCTTAAAAATATTTCAAGTTCAACACTCCTTGAGAAGGGCTTCTTGTTTGGCGGTTCTCACCTTCCTTGCGATTTTGGTAGGAATACAGTAAGACTAGCATTCCGTTGTTTCTTTATCGGTTGCCAAGCATACCATCCACAATACTTCTAACTAGGGCTAAAAGTAAGCCAAGAACACACAGTAACATTCTCCCTAGTTGTCTCCCAGAGTTAATTAGGTAACTTCAAAGCTAGTGCCGACACTTTTCCTCCCTTTAAAATGTGAGTGGTAAAACAAACAAGGTAGAGAATGATCGGCAGGAAGCGGAAGACTTGCCGGCGTCGCCATGCTGGTCGAAGATGTGGTGGACGCCCGCAAAGGCGTAGTTCTCCGAGATGCTGGTGCCCCCCACAATAGCCCTGCAAAGGCGGGAAAGAGTTGTCGAGGCTTTTCCCTCCCAAAGTAGCAGCGGACGGTTGGTACAATGTTTGCGAAAGACACGACGCTCTGCAGACGCACCTGCTCGCGTCGGCGGCATACGTCGGAACGAGGCCTTCGTCGGGTACGGACGGCCGCCGGTTTGAAGCGGAGCCTTTGCGACAGCTCTCGCCGCTGGCTTGCAGACGGCTCTCGGCGGAGTCAGTCGTCTGCATACGAGAGGTTACGTACGGGCCAGGAAACATGCGGCCGACAACCAAACCAAGTGATGCGCGTGACTCGCACGTACAAGGTGTCTCACAAAAAAATTATGCGGCTTTCTTTACCTAAAAAATTTAACTATGCATTGCCAAAAGCTCATTCTCTGCCCAAATGTAATGCTAGCGGTTCAGAACTAGATGCTTTCAGAACTAACCAATAGCTTGTAAAAAAGTTATAGTTAATTTTTTGGAATTTTTTAATGGAAAAATGGCAACAGACAGACCAGTCGAATACATGGAGCTGAATGGAGCCAGTTATCAAGAATGAACCCTATTTTGCCGTCGAAATGTTCATAAAATTACTTTTAATGTTGAGATAAGATAACGGTTAGTTCTGGAACTGGCATCTGGTTCGAAGCACTAGCACTTCATTTGGGCGAAGACGATGAGTTGTTTATTTTACGGTGAAAAAAAAACCCGAAATATTTTTTGGAACACGCAGTACTGTGAACAACTTTGTGGTGGGTTTGTGCATTTTGCATAAAAAAAACAATTGCGAGAAACAACTGCGAATGAGTTGCCTACAGCGATCGTGCGTGCGGTTATGGGCAAGTGATTCCCAGATTCATAATCGTGAAATTTTATACCTGAGAAATCTTTTATGTAAAAGTGATGCAAAGTGAACAGCGTGTCACTTACATCCTCCCAAAGCAAAAGTTTCGTCTTTGTGCAAACGTCGCTATGTGGTAAAGTTTGCTTGTGCATGCTTTGAGAGACAAATCGAAAAACAAGTATACACCATTTTCATTTAGAACAGTTATACAATTTAGTCTTTTTTACGCGCAAGACTACTGATGGTGCATTTAATGCGGACCTGTTTTGACTGACGTTTACTATTTTCAGTGCCCTTTCCCTCTTTGCTAATCAATTGCACAAACTTCCACGCTCACTCCATTTTTAATGTCTTGCCTCCTACAATTATACGCATTTAATTAAATGGCATAATTGTTTCCACCTCAATAGTTAAATTGAGGTGAAAATGAGTATAGAGCTATCTAAGAAGTAAAAAAGTGCCGAGTCACCTCGAGAGTCACCCTGCTGTTGCTCCGACCTCCCATGCTCCTGCTGCGGTTGCTTCTGTTTCAAAAACAAGAAAAATTCACAAAATCTTGCAAGTTACAAAAACAAGAGTGCAACCTACTGCCAGGCGACGCACATCAATGTGATGTCCAATTATTCGGTTGCGAAGATTTGCTTACGACCAGGCGCCTTACGACCTCTCACAATCTCTTAGGATAAAGGAACACCCTGGCGCCATCTATCGGGTAGTGGTGGAACACTTGCAGCTTTCGTATATTTCCTTATTTTTCTGCGCACCATTCTTTCTTTTTTGGCTGGAAAAACTTTGGACAATGTCGTAAATGACTGTTTCCCTTGGATAGTATGAATGTTTGATCTCGCAAATATTGCAAAACCTTCGCTCTAGTGAAATGCAGTCCCAGGGTCACCTCATAGGTGACGCCAGTGTCTTCCCTCGTCGTAAGAGGTCGCGAGAGATCGGTCCTAAACGGGGGTCTGTGAACAGGCACTTCCAGAATGATGCATTTCAATATGCTCTCGAATTATTTGGTCGCGCACAGCTGTTTCCTTGCGACGTAGATTACCATTTACCGTGACATAAACATTTACATTCATGCATGGCCAATTTTTTTTATTAAAATTGCTATCAAAAGATAGTTTATCTCGGAATTATCAGACACCAGAAGGCGCCGTCGCACGAGAAAGGGCAGGGCTCTTCCCTTCCTCATCCAACATCGCTATACGGTGTCGATCTTTTGACACCAATTTTAATAGAGAAATCAGCCATTCACGAATGTAATGTTTGGCTTTTTAGAAGAGCCCATAGATTGAGTTATGACCCTAAATAAACTATTGCAGAAAGTGGTTTAGTGCCCCTTTAAGCCGTCTACAAGATATCTTTCAAGACGTTTTGTAGACCAAATCTGATGGTGCATTAGGAGAGCAAATAGACAGCTAGATATGCCTTACATCCCATGTTGAGATTTTAAATAGCCTTTTTAGGCCATTTATAGAAGTCTGATGTACCTATATGTCTTCCCAAATGTCAAAAACACTAAGATATAGCTATGAGAGTTCTTTAAAGGTGTCTTGTAGCTAGGGTGCATAGCTGAACTATGCAGAGCACAAGTTCGTCTGCTTCTTTTGCAAGGATTACGGTGACAACAGAATTCCGAGCTCTGATTGAAGGATAGTGGGCAGATCTCAAAGCAAGCTGCCTTTACGTCTACCCCAGCGGTGTATACTTTCCATTTCCCCGGCGGGGGGGGGGGGCAGGCTGAGTAGTTCTCCGGGGGGGGTTGCATAATTCTTTTTATACCGGAAATTATCAGTACTTTATTTTAGGGGGTACATTTTACAGCGTATGTATTTCGCCATGTGCCCGTCGCTGTGTGCGTTATTTTGTTTACATGCCACTACTAGAAGCTCGTTACATGGCACGTAAACAGCGTCTCGGTAAGAATCATGGCCCGGGGGGCTCTGCCCCCCTGGATTTCACCAGGGGGGGCACGAGCCCCGATGCCCGCCCGTAGTCTACGTCTATGGTCTACCCACTATCCTTCAATCGGAGCTCGGCGTTCTGATGTCACCGCAACCCCTGCAAAAGAAGCAGACGAACTCGCGCTCCGCATACAATGTCTGTAGTGATGAACCTCGCTACATTGCTTACAAGAGAGCCCGCAGATCTAGCCAAGGCGTCAAGGCAACAAACAGATATGTCGCTGTTCAGTGATCACTGGTCATGCAAATCTGCAAGTGCACGTGATATAGAGAAAGAAAAAAGTAAAAAAAACTCACGACTGCTCGAGAGCCAAGCCATATCTCTGCGCCAAGAGTTGACTCCGCAGACGCAGGTATTGCTTGCGGAAGGTTGCACATTCCTGCTAAAGCAATAAACAAAACAAAAATATACAAAACACATACAGCTAGGGTTATGTAGGTAGGTCTGTGTCAATTATGCCAATTTTAGCCGTTTTAAGCGGTGCAAACTTTTCCACGCTTTGGGCCTGAAGGCTTCACAACATTTGTGTAAACGCAGCTGGATTTCGCCAGATATGTCTATATAAAAAAACAGTTAGGGCGCAGGCGAGCTGGTGTAGGTTTACCATTTTGTTAGACCACCTGAGACTGGGTGGAAGACGTCGTCGTGTTTCTTCCACCCAGTCTCAGGTGGCCTAACAAAATGGTATGTCTATATATGTCTTTTTTTTTTGGCCTTGAATTCACCATTTTGGTCCCTTGTTTATGATTTGAATTTACCATTTTGGTCCCTTGTTTATGATTTGGGATTTACCATTTTGGTCCCTTGTTTATGATTTGGGACTCGACTAGCACACAGAATGGCAACATACTAAAACACTTGTTTATGAATTAGGGCTCGACTAGCACACATAATGACAACACACTCAAACAAGTTACCATGCAAACAAAAGCTAGCAAATCGAAGTTTAAAGAGGAGGAAGGTTTGGCCCGTTAACATCGCACACAAACGTGCAAATGCATATACCTCAGCTTTTTGTGATTCCCGCAGTAGCTGACTTCGCCTCCTGATGTAGAGTGTTCCTGCAAAAGAGGCAAGTCTTGTCCCTGATGCGTAAGATCAAATACAATGTGAGCAGAGATCGAACAGCTGATGAAAACACTCACTGAAGTTGGGATCATTCGGCGATCTGTAGGCATTGTATCTGGCGTCCAGCGCTAAAACTTGCTGCCATACCGCAGTGGCCATGCAACCCCGAGACGATCATACGATGAATTCAAAAAGCCGCACTTGCCTCGACACGGCACAAACCCAGTGTTTATTTACACTCGGATCTGTGACCACACCAACTACACTGACTGGTTCAAGTGGGCGCAGTCGGGGCAGGCCGGTAGGGGTGCTGCTTACGCACTCGCAAAGCAAATAAAATAAATAACATCAAATGCGAAGGAAAAACAATGTCCCTAGATTCCCTGCGCCATCCCTAAAGCCTGAAAAGCAGACCAACATTTGGCACGAGTTTACCGAATCTCGCTTCAAGCTATTTAAATTCACAATAATTATGAGGATAATGTGTTTAGCTATATAAGTGTTTATATATGTGCTACATATGTGTTTTGCTATATTTATTTTGGACTTCCAGCACCTCTGGACACCAAACACACTGATTTGGGAGATTTGGACCATTTGGACTGACAGCAAGCACAGTTGAGGACAACAAAATAAGCTACAATGGTATCCAAACAAAAATATACCACAAACTATTTCAGTACAATTTGGCAAGACACAACTAAGATCAAACTAAGTATAGAAGTTTTAATGTGTGATTCAGAAGAGATAACAAATATCCAAATCGTTGGACTCGCCGTCACTACCGGCTACCGACTGCTACCACTGCTACCGACCAATTACGATTTTTGAAGAAAACGGCCTAGGGAGATTTTGGCGTCAAATCTAGGGACAACCTTGCGTCGGCCGCCATTTAATTTCTATATATGGCCGCCATATTGTCCCCCGCCCAGTGGATCTGACCGTGGTGTGAAGTGTCGGGTGTGATTTTTTTCTCGGCTTGGGGGAAGCAGCCTAGGCTTACAGAATTCCCCTCAAAGTGGCAGCGTACAGTTAACCCAGCGGGCCGATATGCAAGCAATAAAGTGCGTCGTCGTCGGCGACGGGTGAGTCCTCCGAGAAGAAGCGAGGGACCTTTCGGTGCCGCATAAACCTGCCGTCCGGAAAGATGCCTGTTCCGTTCTGTGCATCCTCTCTGCTGCTTTTGGGCGTAGAGGCGCGTTTCAATGGGCCATGTAACTAATTACCATTACTGATTGACTCGAAACCGAGTCGAACCGTCTTGATGCCGGCCTTAGCCCTCTTTAAAGTCGCTCCGAAGTACGGCGAGACAGTCCGCATGTTCTCGCCGGAAAAACGCTCTTCGACCGCAAATTTTTTTCTTTACATATAAATCGGAACTGGAGCTCGTTGTGTCTCAGATGGTGATCAGCCTAAAGGGTGGGAAAGATCTTATAGTAGGAGACTGAATTGTATTTCGTCGTTCTTTAGAGGTGTTTGTGTTGCCCAAACTAAGAAGTTTTTTTTGTTTTCTTTCTTTCTTTTTGACTTTATGGGCTGCCCACACGCATACACATTTGGCGATATTCTGTGGGGCACCTCACGCCCACGAACACCTTTCTTGGTTTGTGTATATTTTTTGGTTCGGTTGCAGCGCTGTCGAAATACCCATTGGGAAATTCCGGTGACATTAGAAAGATCGCGAGCTTAGTTATTTCTTTTTATTTTTGTTGTTAATTTTTGTGTGAATGGAATGTGGTGGTCCTCTGTGCGTGAGTGTCAGCCTATCGGTTGCGATACAAGGAAATTTGAACAAGAATTTGCACGTGGAAAGGAGTGATTCGTTGTGTGGGTGATGCTTATCTGCTCCATATCGCAGCCGAAGATAGCGTGGTTTCACTTCTTTTTCTGTTTTTGTTTACGGTACGGATTATGTGGTTGCCGTGTCCGAGTTCGTTCGTGGTGTATGTAAATTTTCGTGGAGGTTCGTTGGGAATGAATAAAAAGGGGAAGGTCTTATGGCGAAGGCTTCGAGGGAAGTTGCACGAGGAATGAATCACGGAGGAAACTTTTTGCCACTCGGGAATTTTCAGCTCATTTTAAAGTGATTCCTAAAAGAATTCTAATAATATAACTTTGGTGCTTTCCTTATTCTTGGTCTGTGACACTGGAAAGAAAACTCTCACATAATTTTGGTGATCATTCCAATTCAATATTTTGCCAGAGTTGGGCTAATGAATGAAACCTATTTGGACGTGACCTCTAGTGACATTTATTTCCAACAGTCAAAAACACCTTTGATCTGTGATCTTATGATGTGGCACAAGTTTGTAGCCAAAAATTGGACTGCAAGTCATAAGCAGACGTGCAAGGGTTGCCTTGCCAGCTTTTTCAGCTCTCTACATATGTATTCCTCTTACCCTCTAACGTAATCATGTGCTGTCGTTTGTCATCTGTAGCCATGCACTAAACATTCATGTCAGACCAACTTTGATCTGAATGTCGGTGTTATTATCAGGTGACTGGAAAGCGTGTCACATTTGAATGGAGAATGTTTTTTTGTTTGTTTTTTTTAGCTCTGGGGTGATTCTGGAAGGAGGTGTAATGTCACTCTTGACCTTTGGCTATGTGACTTCTCGGTATTGTTTGACACAATCACCTTTCGTGTCCTAACATTTTGCAACACGGTGATGGCACATGGCGTTCTGACTCCCATGGACGGATTCTCTGATCACAGAAGCTTGGCATGAGCCTAAGCAAGTTTTTGTAGTTTTCTCTCCTCTTTCAAATGCTTGTGACACCCTTCCAGTGGCAGACAACATATATTGGTCGACTCACATAGTACAAAGCTTCACATATTGTTTTCGTACGTCATACTTCCAGCAGTTAGTTGTCAGCGAGAGCCATCCATTCAGTTTTTCGTTTCGGTTCTCTGCTCAGAAGTTGTACCCCTCTCAGCCTAGGTCTTATCTCATTGGCACGTACCGAGCATAGAGAAAGTTTGCGGCGGGATCATTCATTTCACGGCGTCAGCGTGCCAAGCTTTTGTGCTTTCGTGCCGCTTTCTGGAGGACTCGGGGTGGTGACTTTGCCTTTTGTTCGCCGTCGATTTTGCATTTGCCCGTGACTGCGTGTGCACCGACCGATCCTCCTTTACGCGTAATCCACGGAGACAAATCCACAAAGGTGTACTGCTTACTTAAACAAGAAACTGCTGCAAACGAGAACAACTAAATTGAATGAAGTCGGTGACCCGCGCGAGTGTGAGTCCCACCCCCGTCGCTAACGCAAACCTCGAGCGCAGTGTCGAGCCTCCGTAGCCTTTTCGACAACGTTTTAACTTCCGCGGTGCTTTCGGACTACAAAGCCGTAGTCACAGCTGCTTGTACATCATACAGAAGATGCGGTGTTCACTGCAAAGACGATCATGGAATTATGTGCAGACACGCCTCGAGAATTTTATGAACATGTTCCTTTCATACGTATGTGTGCTTCAAACGTACTGCAGACAGTTTTTCTACGACCAATGTTACACACGCCTCGGATTGCGTGTGCAGTGTGTCTTTCGTGGTGTGACCACGGCCTACCAGGTCGAAGCTATCTCTGAGTGGAAGATTATCTCGAGGGCAGGAGGGTGCGACTCAGAGGAGCACCGTAAGAATAATTTGGAGCCTAACCCACCGGCATTGAAGCCAGCTAGAACCACCTCCGTAAGAACAATTTGGAGCCTAACCCACTGGCATTGAAGCCAGCTAGAACCACCTGTTGCGAGCAATTCAATGCCGACAAGAAAAAAAACCCGCGCTTGCATCTTGCGGCGACGACGGCACGTGGTCGGGTCCGTCAACCCAGTTGTCTCCGGGAGGGCGGTGAAAAGGCTGCGCTAATCTCGGCTCCTGCCCTCCTTCCGGTTCCAAGAGGCCCCCAAGTGGGCCCTTTTCCCCAAATATAACCCCAAGGACGCCGAATCCTGAGGCGGACTTCCCCTCCCCCTCCTGCTCTAGATCGATTTAAAGTAAACGGCCCTCAATTACGTCTCCCTCCGTCCCCCAGTCCTCTGGGCGTTGTGGTTGCATCTGTCGTTTGCGTCTGTCTCCTAGTTCAGTGTGGAAGAGGTTCGATTGTTAGGTGTCCTCCTTGCCTTTGGAGCGACGCCAAGTTTACGCTTGAGCTGCGTTTTCAAACTTCCTGTGGGGGGGGATGCTGCTGGCTAGAGAAAGAAGAGATTGTGTAGAACGGTTGCCCCTGCATTGCTTTCGAAAGCAGATGAAATAAGGTGAACGATTGTTGCTGACACAAGGACAAGTTCGCGTTGGTTGTAAAGTACCTCAGTATTCATCTCTGGCTTTTTACTTTTTATTGCATATTCATTTCGTAGTGTCTGTAGTCTGTTGCAGGCTAAAAAAAGCGGAACAAGTCCTTCCCACAAAGCTCTCGGATTGTCGTGGTCAGCAGTTTTCTCCTCTATGGCGTTTTTCCTGCCAAAGTGGGAAGAGTATGCCGCATTTCTTAACCTGGAACAGACTACTGAAACTCCGAGGCTATAATAAACAGACAAATAGGTACCTTTTGGCACATACCGCTGTTTTGTGACAGATGACGTTACAATAGGTCTTTCTAGCACTTGCAGAGTGGCTTATCCGGTTGTTCTTTTCGAGTGTTCTGGACTTTTAAGCCCGTGATCCTTTCTGGGTAGCCTGTCACATCCTGGGGCTTCATTAACCCGCTTCTTTTTAAGGGTGCATCGCCCTGTCATGATACTAGTGCCCAGCTTTCGGGGGATCTTTTTCGATTCTCTTAGAGTTTTTTTGGGGAACCTACACTTCGTCAAATCTTGCCTCTTACTGGAGGGTATAGTCATGGCTGTCCACACTAGTCACTGTACGTTGCCAGGGTATCGCATTCAATAGCATCCACTGATATTCAATTTAAGCTTTGATTGGCAATTGTTGGCATTGAAACATGTAGTGAGACGGGTTTCAGGACTTCAACCCCCGTCTCCCAAGTGGACGCGCCGCAATCACCACCGAGTTAGGACGCGCCTAGGTCGGGACGCAATATCCGAAATCACCGTTGAGACACGGTTGTATAAACACAATATTAACTGTGCCACAAAACCTTGTAATCTAAAAGTTTATGAAAACATCACGCTCCTATCATTTTGTACTAATCTCCAATAAAATTTTCTACAAGAAAGCTTTTTCCGTTTGTTTTTACGCAAAAACATGCTTTCTAAAACCTCATGGTGACCAGAGTAAAAAAATGAAAGCCGTTTACAACTCCCTGTAACTACTGAATTGGAGCGCAGCTCTTGAGGAGGAGGAGGGAAGGGTACTGAGAAGAGGGTATACCCTCCTTTCTCCTCCTCCCCTCACGGGGGTCACATGACCTTGGGGGGGGGGAGGCCTGGGGTCACGTGACCTCACGGTTACGCCGACGGCGACGCCGCTCAAGCCGGAAACAAGCGCCTAAGAGCTGCGCTCTAAAAAAAATTGAGCCGCCATCTTGGCACCTCCTCTCTGGGAGTATATATAGGTGCTCTGGGAACATTCAGTGACTCTAGTTCACGCCAAACTCCAACTCCCAAAAGAAAACTTTTTTTTTTTTTTAGTGTTTACATAAAGCATTTTGTCACCAAAAAAAAAAAATACACTAACCATGAAAAGAAGAAAAAGCTCAATATTTACGTTGTGAGGAACCTCTTGAGTTTCAGAAATTTTCAAACATGCGTCTTTTTCAACACGCTAACCCCAAAATAGAAACGCGTCTTGGAATCGCTCAAATGACGCTCGCAACATAAATATTGCTCTAAGAAGTTGTTTTTGGGACACGTGCTCTATTCAAAGAAAATAATTTCTTGGGGAGTTCAGTGTCTCTTTAATGTGTCACGTGACTCGATGCAATGCTTTAGCGGCACGACACTGGTTGTGCATGGCTCGTCGGTTTGGGGTCCAGTCAAAAGAACTTTGAACCGAGCATAATCTTTATGTAATGTCTGCTTCTTAGTTACGTATAGATGTCACATTGAACTTAGTTTTATCGGAGGTGGATCAGAGAAGCCCAGTGCATGCAAACAAGTCAATCTCTCTCTCACTCTCACTGAGTGCAATTTTGGGGTCCGAATGCTCCATTTAGTGGTGGCCGGATCGAAGGAAAGCTCGGATGCGGACACTTCGAACAGTCCATAGTCTCCACACAGACAATTTGCGGTCGAATATATGGGGCACCCGCGCAGAAACATTCTGTCGTTGCAGCAGAACGTTCCGTTGGCCGAGGGCCGTATTGTGTCGCTGCTTGTTTTCCTCCCCTTCTGCCTCATTGCGACCACGAGGGCAACAGAGCCTGTCAACTTGATGACAGGTGTCACTCTAGTCCAGGGGGTTACGACAATGATGAAATGAACCTGCAATGCCTTCTGGGGAAGCAAAAAAACATGTGGATCGATGGCGGGAGAGAAGAGTGCGTTTCAAACATTAGTTTTTGTTTTTTTATGTTGATGAATTTAGCAAGGTCTTAAGTTGGGCTAGCTGGTGATCGGTGAGCAAACACCATTCAAAAGGACAGGAAGGAAGGAACACAGGAAAGGACAGAGCCAAAGGAAGGAACAGCGTGTGTTTGTCCTGTGTTGCTTCCTTTTCTCGTGCTTCTTTAAGCACTATTTTCATCATGTTCAACCGATGATTCCAATACTTTTCCACAAGTTGACTCCGGTGTTATCTAGCTATGTTTCTCGTATGTTTTCCTGAAGGTTTTGTGTTCCCAAAATGCCGGGTGCAATTTGTTTTGCGGAGATCCCATTTTACATCACTGGGAAAGCTAGCTCTTGTTCATATAGAAACTGACCAAAGATTAATTTATACGAGTCTAAGCATAGAGCAGCGTGTAGACCTTGGTGCCCTACGCCCACAAAGCCACGAGGTCTGCCAAAACAGTTTTTTCGGCATCTTCTCAAAAGTAAACGCAACTCCTAGGGCTTCAGAAATCTTTGACATGTGTACCCTAGAATTTGACTCTGCGGACTGTGTGATGTGGGGTTTGTTTTGATTTGCAAGTGCCAATCTCATACCAAGGTCAAATCAAAACATTTCTAACATAAAGTTGCTTCAAGAGAGTAGCCCTTTAGCTGTACTTGCCAGCTAAAGGTTGTTGTCGTCGACTGGTAAAATCGCAGAACTTGTCGGAAAGTTTGGAAGATCCGGTCGCCTCTTTCTAAGTGCCATCAGTGACCGAATGTGATGTTACCGAGCGAGGAACCGAGTGGTTGTTCCCGTCTCATGGCATGGCTAACGCACTTGATTCCGCATCTCCCTTGCAGTGCCGTCGGTAAGACATGCCTCCTGATCAGCTACACAACCAACGCCTTTCCCGGCGAGTACATCCCCACTGTGTGAGTACGGCTGCGAAGAACGCTTCCATTGCACGTGCTCTCTCGGGCTGTGGGCCTCGGGTTTAGAAGTGCGCGGCATTCTCTATCATTTATTTATTTACAGTCCACTGAGGACCATTGCAGGCGAAGCAGGGTAGGACAATTACGAGGAAGAAATAAAATTTCACTGCTCTGCCACCGACACGCACACAGAAAACAAGAGGTTGTGTGGTTAGCCATCGAAGGGAGTGCAGTCAGCTAGGTCTTCTTCAAAATATTTACATAAAAGGTGCCCTAAAAAAATCTGGCAGGTTTTTTGTTTTGTTTTTTTAACACAAAAATAAAGTATGCATCGCGAATGCTCGTTCTCTGCCTAAATGTAGTGATAGTCGTTCGAACCAGATGCCAAAGTTCCAGAACTAACTGTTACCTTGTTAAAAAGTAATTTTTCTTAAATTTTCAATGGGAAAACAGTGGCCTACGGAGCTCTCGAATAAATGGAGCTGAATGGCACCAGTTACCAAGAACGGGCCCCATTTTCCCTTTTAAATTTTCGGAAAATCACTTATGACTTCTGAATAAAGTAACGGTTAGTTCTGAAACCTTGGTATCTGGTTCGGACCACGAGCGCTACATTTGGGCAGAGTACGAGCGTTCGGCGATGCGTCGATTATTGTCTGCAACAAGAAAAACCCCGTAAATGTTTTTTGGGGGTACGCCGTGTATGCGCGTGTAGAGAGGTGCCCATTGGCTGCGTGGTGGAGGCGTAGCACTTCCTGGAGGTCACGTGGCTTCCTCTGGTGTCCAGGTTCGACAACTACTCGGCCAACGTGATGGTGGACGGCAAGCCCATCAACCTGGGCCTCTGGGACACGGCCGGCCAAGAGGATTACGACCGGCTCAGGCCACTCTCGTATCCGCAGACGGTAAGTCTCCCTTCCTCGCTCCGGTTGACTACGAGAAGTCGTCGACACCAATCCCCGGGGCGGGGAGCGATCTGGCCGACGTCGGTTGGAATGCGCGGCTTCTGTCGATACCACCTACAAAGTGTGTCGGAGTGCTCTTTGACGTAAAAATATTTTTTGCCCAAATAGCCCAAAAACTGAATGGTTGGGACGCTGTCACTCACTTATGTCGCGACATGAAGCGAAAGCACAGCACCATCTGCTAGTGTCACGCTCGATGCGACACGTTGCGAGACATGCCGGCGGCAACGCCGACGCAAGCTAGGCGGCCCGGTGTGGATCCGTCGGCAACAACGTTTGGGGTGAAAGATGCGGGCGTTGTCTACTAGGTAGACAATGCCCGCTTTGGAATGCTGGTTAGAGCCGAGCACCACGCACTCTTCGCTCGTTCTGAACTGCGACGGAAAGTTGTCTCCGAGCCCTGGATCCACATTGATAGTCGAGGCTGCATCTGCTCGCAGACCAGTTGTGTGCCGGGTCTGACAGAGGTGCTGACTTCTACCATTTGGAGCAGAGATGCACTCTTAGGGTGAAAAACTCGTATTCCGGACAGCTATGTGGCGCGTGGCCTCGGCGTCCCGTACCGGCAGCCTTAAATGCGTGACGAGATGTCGTCCCTCCTGTGCCACGAACGACTTCCCCGTCGGAGCGAGAATATGTGGCTGTCGTGACTGACGGCGGCCATTTTGAGTAAGCGACGAGAAACGCTCAAAACATTAATTTCTGAAACCTAGATATCAATCTTTATTTAATAGCTCTAGCCGTACGTAAAATCTGATTCGCAGGTGTACTTTTGTTTACTTCGTTGCAGTACTTGAATTTGTGCAGGAGTTTCTAGCCTATAGTCAGTTACAGGTTAAGAAAAGTTTTCGAGGGAAAGGAGGGCTGTGGAGAAGGGAGCAAACAGAATGCTGGATAGGAGGGCAGGAAACCTCCTCCTTTCCTCAGCGTTCTGTCTGCTTCCTCCTCCCCAGCCTTCCTTTCCCTCAAACTTTTCTTAACCTGTAACTGACTATAGTAATGTTCTTTAAGTGACCGGCTCAGCATTTGTTCGGCGGTCGAGAGACTCATGGCGACGGGGTGTTTTCTGCGTTCTTTTCCAGGACGTCTTTCTCATCTGCTTCTCCCTGGTGAACCCGGCTTCCTTTGAGAACGTCAGAGCCAAGGTGAGTCGCAATGATCTTTATTTAGATGTGTCCACAAACAGCGCAGTTGAGATTGCGAGGAAGCGAGATCGTTTGAACTAACCAAAATACCCGTTACTCAGCAGGTGCGAGATATTTGTGAATGATGATTTTCGGTTACAGTCGCTTGCAACTTAATTAAGAAGTGCGAGGGGTGCAAGTATCGTGCATCTCGTTACTGCACCACTGCCAGTGATAATAATCGGTGACGATAATCGGCGACTTTCGGTGCGCCCGTACACACTCTACTTTAAGTTTCAATTGACCCTTACTTTTCCCATCTGGGCCGTCGGATCCATTTTTACCTGAGAGCAATGTTTTGTCGCTTACTAACGGCCGTCGGCAGCATGTGGAAAGTTTTGTGTAGGGTGCTTCAGTCTTGGTTGGTTCCCTCGTTGTTCCAGAAAGGCGAACCTACGTCGTTCGACCTCGCGCCGTATGGTGAGCACAGAGAGCTCGAAATTAGTAATGAACCGATTTAGTGATGAAACTAAATGAGAAAGTCCAAGTTCCGAATAAAACGAACACCGGTCGAGGCCGAACTGAGCGACCCCAGTGTACGAAGGACGGGGTGCCACTTTGCATATGGTACCGCGTCTTCGAAAGCGCAACTCGAGGAAAATATCCTAGGTCGGAGGCACGTGGATATCGGTTAGCTTCGAGCCCATGGATTGGTGCGTCTTCGATAAATTAATATACTTTATAGAGCATACCACAGTTTTAACGCAGAATTTGTTTCGTGGGTTGTTTTCTATGAGAAAATTGTCACAAAGGACAGTCGGAAATGAGCGTTACACAATCCAGTTTCCTCGCTAAATGTTGGGGAAAATTTCATGTCGTGTGACCTCTGCACCGTTCTAGCTTCCTCGTGAAATTAAGCGGTTAAAGTATTGTAGGTGGGTGGAGGAGAGGAGAGGAGGGAGTGAGAGGGATAGAGGCATTAAAGTGATGGAGGGGAAAGGGGAGGAGAGAGAAAAGAAAATTGAAAAAGAAGTACAAGAAGTTATAAATAAAATAAAAGTGTGTGTACAGGGTCGTTGAGATAAACCCAGAGAATTCACCATATTTAGGTAAACACACCGAGGAGAAAGATAAAATTAATATCGACCGTTTTCTGTGCCTTGCTGGGTCTGCTGTAACGTCTTCCTGACCGACAGATTATCTGAAAGAGTTGGCAATGCTGCAAACTTGTTTCTTCTTGTACCATACCACGCAATGATTTCCTTACGCAACTTTCTGGTGCGAAGCGATTCAAACATTGCCGTCCTCCGGTCGTCCTCTCTACTCATTTTTGAGCAAGTCGCAAATTGTCTATCGTGCAATGGTCCGCTGTTGGATCACGTGGCCGCAGAAGCGCAGTACGCCCATTAGCTTCACTGTATTCTTGAGGAGACGAAACCTGGGAAAGTCTGGATTTATCTCTGACGACCCTGTAGTTAGTGCAGGACATATTCTGCGCTCCCCGGTCTTTCTCAGCATGATCAAGCTCGTGTAATTTTTGTTCAGCATGCGGGAAAATAAAAACAAAAAAACTCCGTACTGAAAGAGTTAAGGTTGGTGAACGGAGCGCGGCAGACGAGTTTCGCTCCCGACTAACCCCGGCCGTCTGCCCCGTTGCAGTGGTACCCCGAGGTGAGCCACCACTGCCCCAACACGCCCATCATTCTGGTGGGCACCAAGTTGGACCTGCGCGAAGACAAGGAGACGGTGGAGAAGCTGCGGGAACGCAAGCTGGCCCCCATCACACCTACCCGCAGGTAGAGTCCCCGGAGGAAATTCACGCTTGGCTTTCCTTACAAGTACCGCCAACCGTCGTGTGGGAACGCGCGAGGCACGCGTCACTAGCGAAGAGCTCTGCCGCCATTCGCTTCCAAGGGCCACTTATCGCTTGCGCCTCGTGCGTTTATATAAAAAAAGTGGTCCCTCGATTTCCACTTGTTGACATCATGAATGTGTCGTACTATGTCATGCTGTCGCCAGTTGCGATCCTGGCGATGTCGCAGAGCAGCGGTGGATATGGCAGACGACTGGTTTGCTGAGGGTTGCTGTCCTGCTAGATAGTACACGGAAGCTTCCAGGAGCTGGGACGTTCCGACGACACTCGTGTACTCTTGTGCTTTTTTCCCAGAACTGCGCCCGAATCGCGACGTCCGACAGCATGACACTCTGGATTTTGCAGCGTTATTTTTTGCCACTTCGAAGCCATTTTGGATGCATGGGCGGAGTAGAACGCTAAACACACTAGTCTGAGACACAGTCCACGCACCATACATCGTGATCGTGCAGTGGCGCATATGGCGCCACTTGCAAACATGAAGGCATCAAGGGAGTTTACCCGCAGGGCCTGGCCATGGCCAAGGAGATCGGCTCGGTCAAGTATCTCGAGTGCTCGGCCCTCACCCAGAAGGGGCTCAAGAACGTCTTCGACGAGGCCATCCGGGCCGTGCTCTGCCCGCAGCCCAAGCCCAAGAAGAAGAGGCCCTGCTGCCTGCTCTGAGGGGCCACCGCGTCAGCTGCTCCTGGCGGCAAACGTCGGCAGTCGTCTGCCAATGACTGTTTTTTTGTAGACGGCGGTTGCTTGCACGTTATGAGAGATTGTCAGTTGTTGATTGCAGACTGCGGTCGCTTGCAAATTACAAGAGACTGTCGGTTGACCGTCACCTGCGAGTGGACAGACAACCATTGTTTGTTGATTGCAGAAACTGTCGTCTGCGTGTGAGGAGACAACTGTCGTCTGCGCGTGGGCAGACAACTATCGTCTGCTTGGGGGCAGACAAGCGTCGCTTGTCGATTGCAGACAACCGTCTTTGTCGATTGCAGACAACCGTCTGTTTGTCGATTGCAGACAACCGTCGTTTGTCGATTGCAGACAACCGTCGTTTGTCGACTGCAGACAACCGTCGTTTGTCGATTGCAGACAACCGTCGTTTAACCGTCTTGTGGGTGAGCAGGCAACCCTCATCTGTTGATCTCTGGACGAGGATCGCCGGTACGCTCGCAGGTGGTGATTGCTTCGAAGTTTGCAGACGACCATCGCTTCTACATTAGCAGACGATGTTGGCTTCATTCTCGATAACTGAAGAATGGAAAAAAATGGTTGTCTGTGGCGACATAACTGTTGCTCATAAAGTTTTGGACAGTTTGTGGATTTGTGGACGGTTGTCTGCGATTTTGCGATTGATGGTTATTTCCAGATAGGCAAATGAAGGTTGTTTGCCAGCTTGCAGGCAGTTGTCATATGTGAATTCGTGGGCGGTTCTCACTTGTAAGTCTTCGAACGACTGTCATCTTTGTGCTTTTGGAGGTGCATCGCATGGATTTGTAGACAACAGTTGCCTACAACCTAACTGGCATTGGGCACTCGTTGATTGCAGACAACACTTGTGCACAAACTGAAATAAGTTGCAGGCTTTTATTGTCACCACCTTGTGGTCATTTCTAGATGGAAGTGCAGTTGCAGACGACAGTAGCCTGCAGTCTGCAACCTGCTGCAGGGGACTGCTGCCTTTAAGTGAGAGTAGGTTGCAGACAGCAGTTCTTTGCAAGTTGCGTCTGCTGCCGCAATCGTTGCTTCTTCATAGATAGCGATTAAATTCCCGTGTGTGGTCCGCTGCTCATTGCGGTGGCAGAGAGTCGCCAACAAGCCATCACTCGCATATTGAAAAGGCTTGTAGGCGATGCTCGGTTACCGTTTACTTTCGATGGTTTAAAAACGACTGGCATATGAAGTAGTTTACGGACCGGCCATTTGCAGACGACGGCAGTTGGTCACCACTTCTACTGCTCTGTGCTCGTCTGAAGTTCTCCAGATCTTTTCTCCTTGTTTAGCCGTTGTTTTTTTTTTTTCGTAATGGGGGAAGAGGGGAAAGGGGGGGCAGTCCCGAGTTAGTTGTTTTTCATATGCCTGCATACATTTCTCTGGTGTATGACAATGAATAGATTTTATATAATACGCAATGCAAACTGTTTTGCCGTTTTTTGTTGTCTTTTTTTTTTTTTCGGGGGGGGGGGGGGGGAGAGGAGGAGGAGAGGAAGTGCTGTCTTTTAAACTTGTGTGGGTTAGATTTCAATCTTCACAACTTTGCAAAAACCCTCGGGGAGGTGTTATTTTATTCCTAAAAACGTAGATTTCTCAAGAGTAATTTTTGTTTATGCGGAACCCGTACAGGTGGGCATTTGGAACACACGAAAAGCAGGATTCGAAAGTCTACCCTCTACAATCTATTATTTTAGATCTCTCAAGAAACGTTTCTTGTGACAGTGTTGCAGACGTCCATCCGAGGTGGCAGACGGCGTTTTGTGGCTTGCGTCTGCCGCTTGGGTCTTTTGAGTTGCAAGTGGGAAAACCACTACCTTTTGTCTACATATCCCCATTCACTGGTTTTGTAACAATCGCAGGAGTACTACAACTCCGCAAACGGAAATGCGCTCGACCGACATGTACATAGATAGAACCTGTAGAATGTTTTAAAGCATTGTTTTTGTTCGTTTGCTCATGTTTTTTTTTTTTATATTAACGTTGCTGGTGTTTGGTCTCAGAAGTGGAGAATTCTTGGTTGTCGCATGCTACCATCTTTTGTTCCAATCCTAGGTTTTTTTGTTTTTTAGTAGCTGTATAATTCTACCTTAGACCAGCCAAAAAGCAACCCTACTCGCAATTGTCCGGCTTGTATAACGTGCATTCACTTTTTTTTTTTTCCTGTACGCTATAGAGTTTGCAAGATTGAAACCGTGCAGCGTAAGGCATCCTTTCGCAATGTAAGGCCAAACCGCGTTTCTTTTTTAACACACTTCGAATACAAGCCCGAAATCTTGTACAAATGATGGCAAAATCGTAATGGAAAGGTCTTTGTCAAATGTTAAGCTATTGTTCAGTTACGGTAACGAATTATACGGCTGTTTCTCAAATATCAAACTGCCCCGAGTCTCCTGCGTCCTTTCTCTGAACTATGTTCATAGTTCACTCCATCCGGTCAACGGTTTTATGATGCAGTCTTGCAGGTTGCATGGCGAGTGTCAACCAAAATGGCAGAAAGGGAAACAACATTGCACCAAATCTGTGGCTGTGAGGTTTGCCGTAGCCTGTGCGTTCAGCCCCCGCATTAAAAGGATACTAAACTTTACTAAAAGACTTTTTTTTTTTTTTTGTTTAAAGCTTGAACAGGACGTTAATGTCCCAAATAAAGTTTGCGACGTGCTTCTGTTTAACGCTTCTATTTCGGGGTCGACGTTCAAAATGGAAACGCATATTGAAAACTTGAAACGAGTCTCAAAACGTAAATCATGCAAAACAATTTTTTAGTCCGCTTGGTGACATACGTGAATTTAAGAAAAAAAAGATTTTGGAAGAGTTCAGCATTTCTTTGACTTGCATAATGTTCCTAGCTTGCCCTTCACGGAGATGAGAAAAATGCTAGACGGAAGCAGGTTGATTTTGTAGTTCCGAGACCCATCTTGGCATCTGCGCAGTCCTGTTTCCCCCAATTTCCCAGGGTAGCTTGACCGGAGTACTGCAGGGACCAAAATTTCCGGGCCCGACACAGCCTGGGGCCGGCCCGAATGCAACGGATTTCCCGCGTCTGAACCGATAAATGCAGACTGACAAACAAACGAGCAGAATGTGCAAACCATCGTCCTATGGGGCAACGTTGCAAAGTTCTTATGCATGTCACAAAACCGATGTGTAACAATAGGGAATACAAACGAGACTGAACTGATGATCCAGAAACAAAATAAAAGCTAGTCACAATCGGCAACAATGCCCACATGCCATCGGGTAACAGTCGCTTGTTCTGTCCCAGGTTGTCTCGCTCAAGCAGACCCTGCTCGTGTCGAAGCCTTCTAGACAGAAGGCTGCTGTGCTAGATTCCTTGAGTGAAATGTCAGTTTGGGAACCGTCTCATACCTAAAAACGGTTCAGGTTGGACTTTTTTTATGTAGAAAGCAAGCAAGAAAGCATTTTTTTCTTTTTTCATTAACAAAAAAGATAGCGTGATTGAAAAAAAAATAATAATCACCATTATTGTAGTGCAAATGTGCCACCTTTATTCATCCTGGTTTTTCCTTTTTACTCGCGTTTTCTTGCATTTTTCTTTTTATCCCAGCCGAATGCTGCGTTGTCTGCCCCATGCTAGCCTCGAATTCTTTTAAGAGCACAGTCTCTGGCTTGAGCAGCATCGCCGTCGGCGTAACCGTGCAGTGCATTATGGGAAACTTCCCATGATGCAACGCCGGGCAGGAGGGAGGAGGAGGGGAGATGCTAGCTACCCGCTGTGCAGGCAAGTGATATCGCCATTCATAAATCGGAGGCACGTATGAAAACGTTGGTGTACTCGTTATCCAAGTGGCCATCTACATGGGTACGGGTCTGTGCTGTACCCATTGAAGTAGGTAAATTGTGTGCCGCCTGAAATGCCTCAAGAGAGGAGGTGGAAGAGGAGAGGGTACGGATGAGGAGGGGGGCATACCCTCCTCCTCCTCCTCAAGAGCTGCGCTCTAATTCGGCATTACAGAAAATTGTAAACGTCTAATTTTTTTTTTTTTTCTCGAATCCATAGGGTTAATGGTTTTACGTTTCATTTTATGAGTCTTGTGAGGTACACTCAACACACATCCGTCTAGGCCAGTCCTTGAAAGAGGAACACTCGATACAAACCTGTGGAAAATATGCGCCACTTAGCCCACGGGCGGGCTTTCTGGTCGACAGTGCCCAGCTCATGCCTTCCATGCAAGCATCCTTCGCAGAGCCATTATGTAGAGAGTTGGTCATTCATTGGTAAGAATAGGGCAAAAAGAAAGGGCACATCATTGGCCGAAATTGTTTTGATGACCTTAGGTGCAATGCTTGACAGCTCTTGTGACCAACCACTAGCCACAAATATTCCCCTAGTGGAGGCAATGAGCTTAACAAATACCCTCCAATCACATTTTCTAAGTAAGGATGTATTGCATTTCAGCTCACGAGAGTTGAAATTTGCGACTCTTCGTAACTGAAAAGGCAACGCACGTGACGTCGTCACGGCGACATCCAGAACGCGCTACTCTTTCGATTGCAGTCGCGGCCGCCGCGGAGTGGCTGGCAAGAACTGCAGATTCAGCTCCAAGGGAGTTTTGACCCAAACCCCAAACGCACACCCCACATTCGCAGTTTCGCCTCACGTTTCAGGAAACTTTTTTCGTCGGTGTCACCTTTCCTGGCTCAGTAAGCACACTCAGCACTTGAAACTCCCCTTTTCCACCAATCTCTTGCAATTGTACATTCATGAACTTTCAGCCTCATCCAGAAACAAAAAAAATACCTGCACCGTGGTACGCTCCTTCAAGGCCACCTCCAGTTATTTTTACTTAGCAGAATCATCACGGGAGGGAACATACGGTGCTGGTGGTGATGCCGCTTTCACCGCCCCGCCTGCTCCTCCCATTGAGCCACCTCTCTGAACTGTGGCATTGGCTCCGCCCACAGGACGCTCCGCTCAATGCCCAATGCACATTGGCCACACATTCGCGTTTGAATGGGTTCAAATGCATCTTCTTGTAGCAGGTCATCTCGGCTCATTCT
Organism: Ixodes ricinus; assembly: GCA_037355805.1. Lineage (NCBI taxonomy): Eukaryota > Metazoa > Arthropoda > Arachnida > Ixodida > Ixodidae > Ixodes > Ixodes ricinus. The sequence continues at coordinate 75,427 of JAZHYW010035896.1, read as the reverse complement.
TATCTCGGGTCATCCCAGCTCATTCCTACTGCGCAAGTTCAGCATGGGGGAATATGCGACGCTGGCGGCGACGACGCTTCCACCGCTCCACCTTTAAAATCCTCTAATGCATGAAATGCTGCTAAGCACCCTGGCAGCAACATCACCATCCAGGAGGTGTTGCTAAGAGGGGAAGGCATAGGGAGTAAAGGAGAGTGGTGGGGTGAGCAGTGATGCTACTGCAGAATTGATTTGGAGCACCTAAAAATTAATTTGGAGCACTCTGGAGCACCGTACAACTGGTTTATAGAGCCGGATGTCCCATGTTGTGCACAATGTTGCAGAGAATACAATTTGCCTCCAGCTTTTTAGACCACCCTGGCACCATATACTGGTCGCTGTTGCCGTTGAGCACCGACGCGTTGAAAGCCGAGAGTCGAGCTGCAAGGAATTAAAAGCAATCATCATAGAGCACTTCAAAACACGTTTAAGCAAAATATCAATATCTTGGCCAGAAAATATTGAATATGTACAAATATTTAAATACTTGGAAGTGAATCTACGCCTCCATGGCTCCCACAGTGCCACTTCTCTGCACTGCGCTATCTCACTCATTGCAAAAATTTCCGTAAAACTAAAAGAAAAAAAACTGCGGAAAATTTGGCACATGCGAGACGGCGCGTCATAAAAATTGGGGATAGAATGAGCGCAAATTTTCTGGAATGTTTTTCGAACACATCAAAATGTCCAGTGGGGCTCTCAAACGGTCGCAAGGCAGACGTCGTAACGTGGACAATTGGCGAGGATATCGAACTATAGGCAGTGTTCTGACCCGTTTGTTGTCCCCACACCTCGGTGTTTACCCAACACAAGGCCTGTGGACATGCCCACAGGCCTTGTGGGCAAGTTCATGTCTTAACCTAAAAATACTAATAAACCGAAGTGATGTTCATTGTTAGTGCCGGATCTCTCCTGAAAGCAGTCGTCGGAGAATGCAAGCTTGACCCACTTCAGCTTTTGTGCCGAAGTGGGCATATGCACCGTGCATAGCCCGGAGTGGTAACAAAAGAGCCCCTCAAGCGACCAGAGAACACCAACTCGAGCCGAACACCAACACGGCATTCGGTTAAGTCAGCCGAGGCGCCGGAGTCATTGTTATTTGCTGTCCCCACCCGTGTAGTTCTAAAGTTAGCCACTTGGGACGCCACGATCTGATCTCCTCTCCTATAGATGTTTTCTATTTCCTGTCATTCTCAGTCACGTGGGTTCCGTATCTGGTATCCGGGACGAAAAAAATAATAAAACATTTCAACCTGGAATATGCGAGAAAATATAGGGGAGGCAAAACAAGAATGTGTGACAATCGCGCATTTTTCGTAAACACCGTCCAGCGGCGTGGAGAAATCAAAACGATGTTTTACCGCATACCAGAAGTGATGACTTTCAAGATGGGTGCGCCCTTGTGGAAAAGCTGTACAACAGAATCCGCGAGCACTGAATAAGATTCACGTTGATGGTGTATTCCCATTTGCGGAGCCACCGGGAACCAAGTGTCAGCGGAATAAGTAGCGGCTAACGGTACTACCAACGGTAAATGGCAAAAGTCTGCCGCATATTCTGCCACTTTTGCTGCTTGGTAGAAAATTGGAGCAAATCGCCCTGCACATCCGCAAGTGTGAACGACGGTTACGAGAAAGTTCCATCGCGCAGATCTGCTCCTCAAACGGAGTGACAAAGCACAGACTAGTATATAATGCCACGTAGGCCCGTTACGCTCAAAAACTACTTGCACGTGGGAGCAACGTTTGTAAACATCGGGGAAATCGCCAAGGCTTACCCTTCCTCATTGTGTCGGCAAGGCACGGGCCGAGGATAGAAATGCACGAACAAAAGCGGTTTACCAATACGGCACCGACACTAACAAGAGTATGGAGTCGTTTCTTTGCGTTTCTACACAACAAAAATGAGAAGATATAGGACTTGCCCACCATCACAGGCACACGACGTCGGAGGTTGAAAGCAGAGACGCTAGGAGTCATTTGTTTTGCTGCAGTTCAGGTTACCTCTAGCTACGATAGGTGGCATAAAATGCCATACCCCTTTCCCCGCTCATCTTGTTGTAATAACCACCAATATCACAGATTTTTATGTGAATGGTGCAGGAAATCGGTGTTGGTGCAAAATGGCACATGAGTGGAATCACTGGGCGAAGGAATTGGTGTGTCACGAGACTTCCCGCTAGGTTTAGCGGGGAAACGGCATGGTTGTGTAGATTATGCGATATTGATTTTTCCGCTAAATTTAGCGGGGAAACTGGACTGGTGTCTTGGTCACAAGACATTAATTTCCCACTAAATTTAGAGGGGAAAATTAACAGGTGTGTCAACAAGGTTGGGGTGGTCAGACTGCGTTGATATTTCCGCTAAATCTAGAGGGGAAATTGGATTGGTGTCTAGGTCAAAAGACGTGAATTTTCCCGCTAAATTTGGCGGGTAACTGAATTAGTGTACAGGTCACAAGACATACAGTTTCCCACTATATTTAGAGGGGAAACTGAATTGATGTTTAGGCCACAAGATGCGAATTTTCTCACTAAATTTAGCGGGAAAGTTGAGGCAACGTTTATGTCAAGAGCCATCAATTTCATCCAAGGTGTATGAATTGTATCGCGCAACACAATTTTCACAGCTAAATTAAACGGAAAATGCACGGACAGATGGACAAACAGACAAAATATCTGGGATTGGCAGGTAGCATTAAAAGCATTTCACGCTTTAGAAAAAACTAATCGACCGACATTGGCAGTTGCCATTTCTCTGGCAAGAAACGCGACTGGATCAGAGTCCTCGCCGAACAACGATGTAGCACTCTTTTCGATAAGAGTGCTACATCGTCGCATACCACTCGGATCTCGTGTCCAATACGTGCTTAAAGTGCGCGATATGTGCTTAAAGTGCGCTCAAAACAACGGCGGACTCCGATGATTGACCACCAGCCTCAGATCGCACACACTTTTGGAAAGGGCCTATCGGAGCTCGGCGCCGCAATATTGCCGCTGCCCCTCGCGCAAGGAGCGGACAGACTTGCTTGCCTCGTAAAATGAATGTGCATAGGAATGTGGGCCAAGCGAGACGAACGGTTGTGTTTTGCAACCCTGCGCTGGTACACGAGTCGTGGGTACTGTGTGCTCTTTTTATTGGATCGACGGTCTCCTAAGCCCCGCTCGCAGCATTCCATGTGGTCCTTGGCATCTAAGTCGTCTCTCGGTGCCGTCGCTTAGTGGTACTTGAAGCGACGTTCGTGCTCTGAAATGGCAGATTGCGGGAAAAGAAACTGTCAGAGTCACCTTCCACGCTTCTTTGTCTCTCCTAGTACCGCAGTAGCCACATAGCCCTTTCACAGCAGCCACGCACGGGCAGGCTTGCTAGAAATGGCATCTTGGCTAAGGCGGTGTGAAAGAAAGCACTACCAAAGCTAGTGTACGAGCAAGGTGGTATGTGAATTGGAGTCTCGAAGTGTCTGCACACCTCAGGCTTGGCAGGCCTTCTTCGCGCACAGTCTTAGCCAAGACGCTGTTTCTAGCAAGCTGGCCCAAATGCCACATGTAAAACATCAATCAAAAAAAAAAATTTTTTTTTTTTTTACATTAATGAGTTATTGTTTGACGCGCATTCACACCGGCGATGTAAGCAGTCGCGCGATGCGACTACATCGCATCGCAGAAAAATTAGATGGTCACACTGGTGTGCGCAACGAGCGAGTCCCAACGCCTTGGCGAGTCGCGTCTCGAAAACTATCGCTCCGAACGCCGTTGATTAGCTCAGCCACTCCGCGACTAGATCGCATCGCAAACGTCGGGTCAGCAAGCGACTGCTCAAATCGCGTCGCATTTTCCCCGCGATGGTCGCTTTTGCGACGAAAGTTATCGCGCGACTAGATCGCATTGCCGGTGTGAACGCGCCTTTAAAGATGGCAACTCGTGAAGCATGGAAAGTTAGTGCCACGCAAAGAATGTTGCAGGCCCATTCACGCAATTTCTCTGGTGTTGATAATGCTCCATGCTAACCTTCAACAAGTAAAGAGGTCACGGTATAACATAGAAAAGTCAATTTTAGAATAAAATCCAAGCTGGCATGTTGCTATCTTCACTATAGTGGAACCTCAAAGGCCTGTACAAGTATACAGGCCTACTTTGAGCTTGCCTCACAGTATATCTTTATCTTCACTATACAGATAAACCTCCGCCATACTTTTCTCGTGTCTCCTCAAATCTCTGCGGTGGCCGTCAGAACTATTATGTGGTCGGATGTTCACATGTGTTGAGGTAACTTGCTACTCATTTTCCCCTCAAGAACCGCAGTAAAGAGAGCATGGCTCCCCATGAAGCGTTACTAATTTCCCATGGGATGAATCAAAATGCACAGAGTTTTGTCAAAAACGTAAGCATTTCAAATGAAATAAGCATTGTCGTATTTTACCTAACAACCAACTCTCGTAAGATCTACTTTGTGCAGCATAGAAATGATTTTTGCTCGAGGCAACAAGAACGAGTAAATGCCGTATTTGTAAAACAATATAAAAACTGGTCACGTCTATGCAAACCACGTGGCGCAGCGTGCGAGCGAGCACGCTTCGACGACGACATTTACGGCTTCCTTGCATCGGCGTTGGCCACAGGCGGGGTTCTGCCAATGCTTCTAGGCTTGGTGGCGCCAGCTATCGCCCGTTACAAAGGGTACGGCCGTCAATATACACCCATCCAGCCGAAGTTCACTCACTCAGCTTGCCGTAGTTGATGTAGTAGAACAAGGCGCTCCAGGCCACGCAGAACTGGGCCGCCCCAACTATGCCCGCTTTCCTGGGGAGCATGTACTTCTGCTGCCAGCGCCAGTATGCTGCGAGAAAAGACGGCACACAATGTACCGACACCCTCTTTACGCTCCACGAAGCAAGGTCCAGCGTATGATGCCTGGAGCGCGTCTCCCTCCCGACTGGTGCGTCTATCGCGTCATCGTAAACAGCCTCCCGAGTTCGACCCAATGACGTCCAGAAGCGCCACGCCGTTACCTGCTGCGGCAGACGCCCGTCATGCTGCGAAGTGTCTCTGCAGCCAGAGGGTCGACGGAAGCCAAAGCAGCCACAAGTTGTGGCTGCTCTGGCTTCGTCTTTCTCGCCGGCATTTCTACGACCAACCGCCAGCACGACACTCCAGCTTTTGTGACGTCATTGGTGGCCACTTCTGGACCGTTTTCGAAGCCGGGAAGGACGGTAAGCACTCTGGTCGAAAACGCATTCTAGGCAGCGTAGTTGAGTCTAAGAGGGCTACTTCCACTGTGCCGAAATAGCCGACAGACCCTGCTAACTGCCAGTTTCCACGTGACATATGCAACCGTGCCAATCTAGGAAGTCCACGCAGGATGAGACAATGAGAGAAGAGCCACGGGAACCAAGACCAGTTTTAGATGAAGCAAGTTTCCCCGCGGTCCCGGGGTTGGTCACCGTGACGTGATTTGCTGGTATTGGTCTAGATCGAATCGGATGACCGAGAACCAATCGGGGATGCCATACTTTCGCGCAACTACGCATGGTGGTAACGAAGACTTAAGAATGGATCCGACGTCGTACTGGTTTGCCGTAGACTCTTCCCGCAGGTTAGTGGTTGTGAAAGGAGGCACAATCATTTCTTATTATCCACAATACCATTTCAAGGTATAAAAACATGTTACTGCGGCATAATTCTGCATAAATATTCACAGAGAACTGCATTTTCAATTACATGATGACAAAACGTAGCGGATTGCTACTGCAACGTCGAGACATTAGGCAAAGTTGCTCGTGTGAGGCCAGGTTGAGCGGTGGCTCAACTGACATACTTTTTAAAATATTATTATCACCATATAGGGAAACAATAAAGCAAACAATTTTCGACAGAGATCTGTTTCACTGGGTAAAAGCCAAGGGTTAGAGAAAAAAAAAGGCTAATTCAGGTCACCCTCTGAAGACCGAGCGAGCCGGTTAAAAAATGTTGGGATGGACTCTCGTGGGGCTATGGTTAGATTTTGCCTTTTCTTTCTAACCGTGGACCAGGAGATCAAAGACGCAAGCAGGATGCGGCATATCCTGAGCATTGACATTGTGGTTTCAAGAGAAAGAATGAGAAAGAGCGAAGAAAGAAAGCAGTCGATAGGTTAAGCGTGTTCGTTTTGCCGCGACGAGTCGAAGCATAGCCTCCTTTGTTCTAGAAAGCCTGTCAAATCGCAAAAGAATGTGGCCGCTGTAAAGGGGAAAGGTCGGAGAAGACGGAGCATGGAGGGGCTCTCTTAGGAAGCATCAAACAATGCCTCAGCAGTAAAATCGGAAACACAAATCTGTTCCTTTTTGTTTTATTTTTTTTTTTAATGCAAAAGCATTAACTGTCGCATAAAGCGAAGCCGTCGTTGTCTGTAGCAGTGAAAACGGCACCTGAATTCCTATTGGCCAAAACCACAGCAACGCAGATGCTACGTCACGGAAGCGGCGGGCGCTCAAGGTCAAAGCGGACGCGCCTCACAAAATAAAACGCAAAGAAAAGCACAGCAACGCAGGTGCGTCATCACGGAAGCCGTGGAGCCGGCGCGTCGCCGCGCCTGCGCGGTGGGGGAGCGTGATGTCACCACCGGAGCTTTATGTAATAAAGGAAGACATGGCACACTACTTGTAGGAATGCACTGTGTGTAGGAATGCTTTTGCATTCTTACATGTAAGGAGTCTTGAGTGTCTTTTGTATATAAAGCAAATAATTTTCAAGCAAGAAAGACCAGCGGGCTGAACACAAGCAATAAGCGGTGCTCTTCATAGAAAATCTTGAGCTTTCTGCCTTTTCCTTCATTTGTCAGCTGCGTCTTTTTTCAGGAAAGGAGAACATTCTGCGTTGACCGTGCTCTACCCCGCCCCTCTTCTGTTTCTCCTCGCGCCGCTTACCCTCCTTTTTTTTCTTCGTTGCAGTTTGTTGTTTTGCGGAGAGGCCACCAAACTGCACGTTGCAGTTGTTGTTTTGCGGAGGAGTTGGCACTGGCTGAAGGGTTACCCAGAAGCGGCTCTGCGCTACCATATGGGTAACCGTTTGGCGCTGCTCCTCGCCTTTTACGGCGGCCACGCGCTCAATGGCTCCGTCATAGAATTGACAGGATCTCTAGAATAAAGGAGGCTATGGTTGAAGCAGGGGCGGATGCAGGAGTTTCCTGAGGGAGGGGTCAGGTGTTCGTCAGCGTACCACATGTTTAGGAACCCCCTCCCCTCTTTCTCGTTTCAAGCCCTAAATTTTACACATGGAGAAATCAAGAGGGGGGTCAGGACATCCGGACCCCCCCTCTAAATCCGCCCCTGGAGTTGAAATTGTTTGAGTACTTGTCAACTTAATTTGTTTCTATATCTTGCACAATGCCAGTGTTTTTCTACAAAGTAAGCTAGAAAAGAGCTAGGTCCAGACCTCACAGGCGATGCTTTGCTGCTTCTTTGTCTCTAACCAAAGTGTCACCAGCAATACGAGCTTGTCGGGAATACCCTCCGGTACCACTGATGTCCACGTCTATGCCCCACCATTCCAAAGCGGCAGAAACTCGTGAGGACTTTTTCTTGAGATTATTATATTAACTCTATGCAATGTGCGAAAAGGATAGGAAATAATTCTGGTTCCCTTTTTACGTACAAAATAAAAGAATGTGGGTTGAAAACAGCCATAGGGGCATGTCCCGTGTGCTCCACCTTGGCTCCGTGGCCGACTTACCTCGGCTGAACAGTCCGGCTACAGATTGGGGCGACTTCTTCCTCCTCGCCAGCCAAGACCCGATCTCCGTAAGCTTCAACTCGGAGAATGGAGTGTCCGCTGTTTAGAGAGAAACGGACATAGAAGACTATACGGTAAGCGAAATAAGGAACGAAAACAGAACAGGACAGGTTTTCCTGCTAAGCACAGTAACCAGGCATGCCAAAGCAAATGCCCAGTTTGCCTTTAGATGGGAAAACTTGTCTATTACAAAGTCGCATGTTCGGCAGGGGCAAGATGGTGGCATCAGATTGAGACCAATTACGAGTTTTGAAATTTCCTTCAGTGCCCTACGAAAAACCAGTTTAGCTCTCCTGTTAGAATAACCTTTCCTATGCTCAACAAAGTGGTGCACGCTTGAACTACCGGTGCAGACACCTGAGGAATTGATGCAGTGAATATTTCAGCCCAGCTGTTTGGCTGTCCTATAGCTGAAAAGAGAAAAGCGACTACAAAATCTCCGAAATTTTAGAACATGCTCAAAGTTGCATAATGAGCACCCGAAGGAAAAAAAATATTGACACACAATCGCACGCTTCACAAATGGCTGCAAGCTAGACTTACTTAAATCACAATTAGTTCGTATTAGTTCACTAGTGAAGAGGTTCCACATTTAATAAACGTGCACTTTTGGTGCGATCTTCACCAACTCATGGCAGAGTCGGAACGCAGCCTGTAGCTGTTATTTATTCAACCTATCGCACGTAGACGTTTTTGCGGTTACCATTAAACACACACGTCCTGGGTCCGTTATAAAGTTAATTTTTTCAACGATTTATCGACTCATTTACCACGAATTTTGAAGGTGACTACAAGCTCGTTAAGCCTACGGAAAATCTGCGAAAAACGCGTGGTTTCCTAGGTGTTTGGCGCTGGGATTTGGAAGGTTGGGCGTCCCAGTATTGAGGACGAGCTTACGCTTGCCGTAGTAGCGCGCCGGGTCGTAGGGCCCGTGAACTTTGGGGTTATATTCGGGCGGGTAGTCTCCGATCGCCATGTCGTGTCCGGACTTCTGCTGAAGGTTATTCTCCGGCGAAAGAAGCTAAAAAGCACCGGAACCGGTATCACGTGAGTTATTCTGGCTCGTCTGCGTCAAGAACATTTTCTTAAAGTTCAACGGCGCCAGTAACACGTTTACATCGTCTATTTAAATCAATTTTACACTAAAAGGATAATTTAGTACAATAAAGTAATAAACTGTTCACAGTTACCACATATTTAAAATTAAACATGACTAAAATGTTTTTAATTGCGTTTTGTTGCTTTGAAATAATTATCGCCTTAAAAACCTTTCTCAGGAACCTGTATTTTGACAAACTTTTAAACACAGTAAATTAAAACTGTTTTTAAAATATATAAGCATCAAATTAAACCAATCACGTGACTGCATGCAGGCAGCCAGCAAACATCAGTTCAAGCCAATGCAATCCGATCCAGTGAGGTCGAAGTCCGGCGAAAACTGCGGCGAATCCTCTCGCATCAATTTCGCCGCTATCAAGCGAACGGGGAGGCTGTGATGGCTGCCAAGGAGCGACTGAACACGATCAAAAAGCACTTGCAGGGCTCGGACCCCGGCGCTGGAGACGGATCCAATGCAACGGAGAATGGATCTTGCCCCGCCGCTTCGTTTTCGACGCAAACTACCATCCCGAGGCGCAGGTATGCTTTCGTACGAAAGCGCTAGCGCCCGCCGGCGAAAGGACTCCAGACGGGCGTGAACCATCTTCGCGCTTTCTTTTGCTATTTGTCGCAGTTACGCTCCGAGCGGGAACCAAAGCAGAGATTAGTGCTTTATAAACTCTGGTCAATGTCAGGTTTATCGTCGGCTTGCTTTATTTCTTTTCCCCACTTTGTTTTCTCTGCAAACTGCTTTGGATCTCTTTATCGGGCGAATTTAAGTGGAATGGGAAAGGGGGTGCAAGTTTGAGTGCATTTATTTTGAATTAATCCGTTACGGGCGGTTGTGGTATGCTGCACGGTAAACTCGCCGTGAAAATTCGCTTTTTTAAAATTTGTGCGTTTCCTTCGCGAACGAAGAATCGAGCAAACGAAGCCCTTACGTTCTCAAATGAAAGCGATTGTGGAAACATTTTTTCTTTCACTGCTGTTGCACGTTCTTTATTTTTATTTTTATTATTATATAGAGATACGAATAAATGGGTTTCTATTTAGGGTTTCCACCTGCGCGCCAGTTCTTCTATTGCAAGTTCCTTGAATATAAAATCTACAAACTGCCCGTTTGTAATCACGCGATGTACCCGTTGTCGGTATTTTGCGGGGGTTGGATTGGGAAGATCCATTTGAATACACCTCGTGGCATTCAGAACATAATTAAAGACGACTCTCACGCGCCAGAAGTTGGTACTCAATATACAGCAACTAAAAAAAGAAAAAAAAGACATTTCAAGTTGCAGGTGCGACATAACAGGAAGCAATTAAAGTACAATAGGGGCACCACAAATAATGTCGCCCGAACTAAAAAGAAAAAAAGACAACAGCAGCAGAAAAACAATTGAAGGTGTGCAGTCGTAGTTGGACGTCATTTGCCAGCTGTAGTAAGATGTGTGGCCAAGGACTGGTTGTTGTTTTTTTATTTTGTTGATGTTGGTGTTGGTTGGTGATGAATTTTTTAGGGGCTGTGCGTATTGTGGTGACCAACAGCAAAATAAAAATAAAGAAACTTTACAAGCAAGGGAAAATTTTGCAGCAGAAAATATACCCATCTCTTTCCACCTTTAGACGCACGATGTTCCGAGCCAATCCTGACGCAGGAGGCGCGTCACGTGACCTTGTAGTTGCAGGCCTCGCCGTCCGCCTCGCGCTAGAACGGAGTATTAAGGCCGTAGCTGCAACTAGTACGTCTATCTCGGTCGATAAGTGGCATAATTTTTCTGGCTGCGTCGCACATCTCGCATGTCGGGACGCAGATGTGGAGGAACGACACTACGTCTGCCACACATAGTAATTGTAGGCTGCAGCCCCAAACCATTGCTGCGGCCTCATTTTTGTTGCAAAATTAATGCCTACGTTAGACGCAATGAAAGTCCAACGGCGCTCGAAAAGAAATTTACGGAAAGGCACACGTGACACAACAAGGACCGAGGGGCATGCATTTGTGTGTGTGCCTTTCCCACGTCTTTGTTTCTTACTGCTGCAGGATTTTCATCATGCATAACATCTACTGTCCCATTTTTCTACCTTATGCTAATTTTTCATGATAGCATCAGTGTCATGAAGACACCCTTATACCGTGTCTGGTTCTACCTCAATTGTTTGGAGATGGGAGCTTTTTGACAATACAATGAAGGAGTCGTCCTATTTGTTTGATATTAAAGGTGTAATGGACCTTTCTTGATAAGAGTTATGCACACGCAGCGACGAAAGCATGAACTAAGGTTGGTGTCTGAAAGGAGAGCTACGCTACCTCTTCTGCAACTCGTGGAGAGAGGTAGGGGAGGTAGCGCAACTCCGTTTCCAGACACCATTCATAGTTCACGCTTTCACCACTATGTGTCGTCTTTATCTGATGAGGGTCCGTCATAGTGCACGGCGGCTTCGTGCAGCTGCCATATTTGTGTTCTGGTCATCTTGTCCCCAATGTGCGCAATTGAGTGCACGTGCCATCTTTCTGCGCCTTAGAACAAACAAAAAAGTATTTTCACAGACAGACGCAAATTTTTTTAGCGTGTCACAAAATAAGTGAAAAAAGTGTAGCTACAAGCTGGTGACATGGAGTCAAAACTTAGGGATGCTGACAGTATTTATGCTTGCTGAGGTTTTTATTTGAACATGACCTATAAGAGCCCAACTACCCTGAACATAATTTGCGGTTCGAAATTCACTTTCTTTTGCTTGAAAACAGTCGGTCGGGAATAAGCCGGTTTCAGTCGCGCTCACTCCCTTTTTTATGGTCATGTGGCGTTCAAACTATGTGAACCAAATAAAGTCAAAGTCGTGAGTCATCTAAGGCACACATTAAATATTTAAAACAAAAAAGAACAAGCACGCAAGCAGCTTGCTCCTGTTGCACGCGGCAAGCTTCCTCGCTTGGCTTATACCGAGCCAACGAAAGTGGCTGTGATGGAACTTCCAGCGCTTTACCGGCGTAACGTCCAAGCTTGGGTTGTGCTGGGTGAAAGTCAAACACATCGGAGTAGGATGCACACCCTTGCAGTGCCCTACTCTCCAACCCGCAGTTTCATCACTTTCGAGAGGCATCCAGGAGGCGCGGCATGTACCGACGGCCACGTGCTCCGCTGTTTACATTTCATTTGAACTCAATAGTACATACAATCTTTATGGTGTCCGTATGGCACTCTGTTGTGTGTGCCTTCTCTCTCGCTTCACTTGTCAAGCATTAATAATAATTAGGAAAGTTAGCAACGAAAGTATGAGATTCTTGGAGAAAAAAAAAGATACGAGGATGTCGGCTTGCATTGATGTACTGGTATGCTACCTTGTGGGGCAAGCAGGAAAAGAGAGCGGTGGGATCTTCAAACTATGGTGAAACTGTTCGGTTTTAGCACAGAAAACAGTCAGATGATCATTTTACCAGGAACAAAAGTATGTGGATGGTTCAAACCTAAAAACACCACCTGCTAGTAGTTGCCGTTACACGACACTGGAAGAGTAACATTAGCCTTTCTGACCTCTTCGGTGACACATCGCCGGGTTTTTGCCTCTGCTAGAATGGTCATTTATAACTAAATATTAGGAGTGTGCGAATATTGAATTTTTCGAATATGAATCGAATACGAATAAGACAGAAAACAGGCTTCGAATATCGAATCGAATATCTGTGTAGTAAACAAAAATTACAGAACAAGAGGTAACAGTAGGTTTTATTGCCTTTTTAAAATAAATCAATGCAACTGCATTTTACTGGGCTGCAGCAGGCTGAAGATACTTTAAGTAATGCACTCATTTCAAATTATCGTGTAGGAAAATAAACTGCTCAATGTGTTCAGAAAGTAAGCACTCCTTACGCGCCGTGACAACATTTCCGCCAGTAGAAAGACCCTTTCACTCGGGAAGCCTGCGACATTTCATTAAGGCTTGAAGAAGTTCGACTTATGGACAGTCTTGCCCGGCTGCTACACGAATATTTCCAATATTGGGAAACAAATAATTTAGACAGTAGTTTATTTTAAATTTATGAAATGATTACCAATGTTTACACCATATAAAATCGAAAATGTGCGCTTTTAACGCTTTCATTAGTTATTATTATGAACCAGTGATGCCAATAAACCCAACAAATAGTGCATGTTTCTCCGCCAAGTGAACCCAACTAATTTTTCTTTTTTGCGCATGCGCACAAAAGTTTAGCTTCAGTCGAACCTTTGTCGAACATCACGTTGAGAGTTTGAAAAAGTCGAACTTGGCGGAATATTCGGAAACTTCCAAACATGCAATTTTCGAATCGAATACGTTTCGAATAAGGAAAATATTCTATTCGTATTCGAAATTTTGAATATTCGCACACCCCTACTAAATATGGTAGCCGATCTTTGGCCTTAACTGATGTGCAGTAAGCATATGCCTTTCTGTTTCAAATTTGATTTCGCTCCTTCATCGCTCGGTGAATATTATTTACCAAGAATCATTTTCTTACGAAAAGTTTGTTGTACAGTTGAACTCCCCTAAAATATATTGTTCCAAGTGCCTCATCTCGCAAAATAAGTTTTATCCAAAATAAGCAAACAAAAATTTTCAGCGCAATGTTTAAGTTGCGAGACACATTTGGAAAAACCCAAACAAACCTCAATGCTGAGGTTGACATCTCGAAATAGAGGTTAATTTCCGTTTTGCTCTGAACTCTGAATCTTTCTTGTGGAGAAACTACAATGCAATCTACCTATAGCAATCATAAAAAAACGAAAATTCAATCGTTATAACCGATTATCATTGTATCTGGACTAGGAACTGGGTGTCTCTAGTCTAGAAACTCTAAAAACTGATTGTTATAAGCAGTACATTGTTAAATGTGGTATCATTATAAGTGGATTGCACTGTATTGTGGCAAAAACATGTTTGTTGGGAGGGGGGAGGGGTTATTTTGTGACATGCATGTCCTACCTATGCACTAAAATTCAGAAACATGTGTTCCCCACATTTTTGACACAGGCAGGACCTCCTAAAGTGGAATGGTTGGGGCTACAAGGACTCTAAATTCGTGGTGGACGGAACGACGCACCACGTCTCGTTTACGGGCGACAGGTGAGCCTCATCCGAGATATTGCGCTGAAGACATGTTGGCTGCCCTAGCCTGGGACACCTAGCAACGGGGAGAAACATTGAATTGCAAAAGTATTGCAGTAATGTGCCCATATGATGTCCCTAGTTGTAGTGAGTCTACGGATGTGCGTACCTTGCAGCATGCTTCCTTCGACAGTTATGTGAAGTCATCGGGATGGCATACAATTGTATCGTGCAACATAAGGCTGCCTGCAAAATGTTGATGAGAAGATCCTCAGGTGTAAGCCACCTGAGAATCTTCTCATTGTGGGTAGAATCTCCAAATGTTTTTTTACAACCAGATCTCATGCGGTTTTGCAACGGTTTTAGGTGTCCAATCTTCACAGCAGTAGCAGAGCAAATTTTAGTGAGAGGGTGGGCGAAGGTCATCTCGGCATTCCTTATCGTTAGCAGTCCTCGTCCCTCCTTGTCTGGATTGGAAGTGCTGAGTCATTGCTGACCTCCCGACACTTGCCACCAGGTACAAGATCGGGAACAAAACGCTCCCTCACTTCAAGAGCTGGGTGGAGTCCGCACTGGGAGTTGACCTGAGTGTTTTGCTGCCGGCCAAGGTACGTCACGACGGCGTGTCTTCGTGTCTCGCACATCATTTTTCAGAAACGCTAAACGCCCTCTAAATTCTGCCTGCTAACCTGTTGCTTTGTTGCATGTCTTCATTGTTGTTTTGATCGTCGTATGCTTCTCACGTTCCCCGTGTCTGCGTGTTGTCTGTCCCGTTTCCGTCTGCTGCGACCGTCTTACGCCGAGACATTTCAATTTAGGCAGAGCGCAGCGCAGGCACGGCTTTTGCCCAAGACACTCCTCTGGAGAATTTCGGCAGTCGTGTGCCAGCCCGTTGCACTGTCTTGTCTCAAGCCCTCTCTTTTCGTTCTGCTGTTTCCTGCCTTTGCCTGCCCACTGCACGCCTCATTCCTTGCACGACCCCAGGAGCCCGTACAGAGCACGAAGGCCTCTCTGCAAGACGGCTCCGTCGTCGTAAACCCCCCAACGTGTGCACGAGGGTAAGAGCGGGTTACCCTCCCCACCCTCTTCTACCCTTTCGTGTTGTGGCCTCTCGTCTGTCTCGTGGCTTGCACTTCTTCCGCTGTCGCTCTTTGCCGTTCATCCACTGTGTCTGCGTAACCACGGTACCTGAAACGAGTCTCCGACTTTTTAGGCTGCTGTAAATACACCAGTTGGGGACACGTTCTAGGCATCACTGCATAAAGCGATACGCCAAAGCCTCTCCGGCTCGGGCATAGAACTGTCCTAGAGCCGCTCTGTATCGCAGAGAAACGCCAGCTCGCTAAGGTTACCTAAGGTTACCATATAAGGCCAAGCAGCTCGCTAAGATTACCGCGTATAAGGCCAAGCAGACCCGCCACCACTAAATACTGGAGCACTCACTAAACTCTCTTCCCGCAGCAACCTCCGTCGGACCAAGACCTGCCGTCCCCAGTCGTCAACGAGGCGTTTGTCGATGCGGTGCGTCGTCAGGGCATCGTGTATTCCAGCGACGGCCAGGACAGGCTTTTTCGGCCCACGGTACGTTGCCTACGCCTGCTCCCCTGTCACTGTCGGACCTCAATAGTATTTGTTTATTGATTCGTTGATTGATTTGGATTTCATCGGACACAGTAGTAATGAAGGCAAGTCATTGGTTGATTGATTGGGGTTTGATGGGACAAAAGTAAAGAAGGCAATTTATTGGTTGATTTATCGATCGGTTGATTGATTGGTTTGTTTTATGGGACACAGCAGTAACGAATGCTATTTATTGGGTTGACTGATTGATTGATTTATTGGAGTTTTACGGGAGTATGGAAGGCAATAAACAATGTTCCAGACGCCAAATCAGTGTAGAAGAGAAATCTCAGTTAGTTTTCACAGACAGAAAACAGTCTGTCGGCCTTTGAGGGCGACAGGTGCAGTGTAGCATACTTGACAGCTCCCCTTGCAACAGGCTACCACGTATAAGTGAGCTCTATATTACGTTAAGCACTGACTGCACCTTCCAGGAGCCGAAACAGTGAAGGGTACTCGAGGGTTGCGCAACAGTACCGCGAGCCAGTAGTATGGGACGAGGGTCCCCAGAACTGTTTAACAGTATTTTGTGGGGGATATTGTTTGACGACACTACGGCCTGCCTGTGCTGTGCGTTGCAGGCCACACCATGCGGGAGATCTTCACCCTCAGGGAGGGTTGCTTCCCCCGCATTCCCGACTTGGTGGTTTGGCCAAGTGAGTCACTTTCTTTCTTTCTTTCTTTACGCAAAGAGTGATAGCCTTTAGTTACTTTGCAAGGTCTTGGGATATGAGATTTCATCAGGGTAGCACTGCAGTAACTTTCGCAGCTTGAGACGTTGGGTTCCGTTGCACTGGAGACCTTTTGCCGTGCTCGGATTTCTGCTGCGTCACTCTTGTTTCCTGGAATTGTTTTTTTGTCTTTTCCAGCGTGTCACGAGGACGTCGTTTTCCTGGTCTCCATGGCGAGCCAGCACAATGTCGTTCTGATCCCCTTCGGAGGTGGGTTTTGGAGTCCTGCTAATCTTTGCTGTCTATAGCAGTAGTATAGCATTTAATTTCCTCATTTTAGGCAGTTCCAAATCCAATTAGTTTGACCCTGTATGCCTTGAAAATATTACTCAATCGTCACAGTATGGCCTTCAATCAAAAAAATGTGGTAATGCAAGAAAATTGGCTACATTACTTTGTTACATGAAGGCTCGAAGCGACATCAATTTGGCGCAATGTGGCCTTAAATAAAGAAGTAACTATTCCGCGGTGCAGCCCTAAGTAAAATTTGTTTTCTGCAGCGTGTCCTAAAATCGGATTAGTTTCTTACGGTGACGAATTCTTCTATCCAGTACTGCTTTCGGAGTTTTTAAGAAATTAAACATGTTTATGTTTTGTTCTCCGCAAGGTGGCACTGGCGTCTCCGGAGGCCTCGAATGTCCCAGCAGCGAAGCGAGGATGATTGTCTCTCTGGATACCTCGCAAATGGTGGGTTCGTTGGCCTCGTGGTATTATTGTGGGCTCATTGATCTCATATTATTAATGGTACCCTTATTGTAAATTCATTGACCTTGTGGCACCCACTTTCGGTGGCTCCGACGCAAATTGTGACCTTCTGTTTGCTCATGCAGAACCGAATCCTGTGGGTGGACAAGATGAATCTGACGGCAAACATTGAGGCCGGCATCATCGGGCAAGACCTGGAGCGGAAGGTGAGCTTTTTTTCCCTCGGTCGGAGCCGCGTTTGCGAGTACGCAAGCACAAATATTTCTATTTATGAGCACGAGCTTTTGTTAATAAACAAATATCTGATAAGGATCAAATTTGCAGTAATAAGTAAATACTGCTCTTAATATGTGATTTCATGATTATTAAAGGAGCTGTGCAACGATTTTAACGTTGAAAGAATTGGCGTTTTCTACTTTTGACATTGTTCACCTTGTCACAAAGGACAGAAAACACACCTCCTTCCTTCGAAATGTTGCGATTCCGCCGCGTAATCGCGAGGCAAAAATGAGAATATTCCTCGACCTGCAGCCGCGAGCGGCGGCCATGAGAAACACGCGGCATGACGTCAATGGGGAATCTTGTAGAAAGATAGCAAGTTGTGCGAATACCTGCTCGATAAAAGGTAACTTTTCTATAAATCTTGTCGTTCCAACATAAATATAAATGCGTCAAAAACCTGGTATCATCGACAAAACTTTTATTATACGGAGTTTCAGTGGCGCCATCTATCCTAGGTCCACAAAACCGTCAGCAGCGGAACAGCCGCCAGAAGCCGGAGGGGGAGGGGGACAGGGCCGGACGGGTATGGCCGGACCCGGATGAGACTTTCCTCCTTTCACCATATTGTTCGCGCTGCGCCCGCCAGCACGTGGTCACGCGGTCGCGAGCGGATGAGTCCTCGCTGCTCACTGATGGCTCTAAAGAGAGAGCTTCACCGGAACCCCGCGCCTTCTCCATTGACGTCACAGCGCACGTGACTCGGAAGTTAGTGAAGGAGTTGAGAGGCGCCGAAAACCTCAATCTTTGTCCATTTTTAAAATAAAAACTAGGACATGCAGGCAAAAGCGGTTTTTTGTTCTTTACTTCAGAAAGGTCGAGACACCAACTCCCACATTAGTTAAGCAAAGCACTGAAACTGGCAGCGCTTTAATTTAATTTGCTTAGAATGTGTTTTTGAGTGCTTGGGAACCTGGGCATACTGCATACGTTTTATAGACATTTGTGGCGCATATTTCTAGTACCATACAAAGAACTGAAGAACCGAAACTCCAACTATCGTGTTTCGTGTTTTGGGCCTCGACGTGAGGTGGCGCATCTGAGTGACGTCACATGGTGAACGTCGGTACGGTAGCATTTAGGCGTCGAGACTCTGGTTACCTGCGGTGGCTATAGCAGCGCGGTGGCGCCGTCAAGCCGCGAATTTGTCAGCGATGGGCGGCACACGCCGCTCTGTGACGCAATGCGACGCCCGCTCGGTAACGAACACCAGCGAATGGCAGTGCGTGCGGCGGCCTCAGCTATCACCCGGCGGAGACCGCACAGCCGGCATGCGGGCGGCCCGCATGCCCGAAGGGCGGACGCCGCGGGGGATGCCGAGGGGAGCCAGGCAGCGATCTGGCCGTTCGCCGTCTGGCGGCGCGTCAGGCTACTGAACGCGGACGCGCGGATCGCTCGCAAACGGCGTTGCGTCAGCCCGTGTTGACAGACGGCCAAAGCGCGCGACGCGCTGCTAGCGACGCGCCGTTTGGTGACGCCGCGTCTGGCGCCTATGTGCCCCAGTACCGGCACGCGACGCGCCGTCTCTCTGGCTTCTCCCCCAACTCCGGCGCCGCCCCAGTCGATCCCGCGGGTCGCAGTATTACGCGACTGTTTTATTGATTTTCGCGGCACACAAGCGCCCGGTTCCGGCTGAAATTTAGGCAGCGTGGCCTGAGGCGTGCCTGGAACCCAGTTCAATCGCCAGATGTCTAAATTGCCTTATTGAATCACTTTAAATAACAGCACTGTGCACTGTGCTCCCTTTAATAAACACATGTGCATGAAAAAAACAAATGTGTTCTAATAAAAGATATGCACTATTAAACAAATATTTAAATAAACAAATGATTTAATGAAAAAATGTCAGTCGACAAATTTGTGTTAAAGAGGCCCTGCAATCATATTTAAGCGTCTACCTTTTTTGCGGTTCCCTATGTCTCTTGGGGTTCGGGCAAGCCAGCGGGCACAGAGAGAGTAACTAAATATCAGTGCATCATATTTTAACCGGACGACGCGGAAACCTCTTCTACCTACGGTGGCGAAAGCGCGGAAACCTCCTCTACCTGCGGTGGCGAAAGCGCGCAAAATGTGAAGTCTTTGGTCCTGGGCCTACTACTGGTCAGAGCCTCTAAAAGCTTCCTCTTAGTCAAAATACAAAATATAAGTGGCACAAACCGTTGGCCTTCGGCGAGAAGGTTTGGTTTGTGGTATGGCCGTTTGGCGGTATGGCAGCGCGAAGTGGCTCCCGTTCTGAACTGATCTTTACCCCGTGTTTGCTGTCGTTTGTGGCCAATGAAGTGTCATGCCGAATTGGTGTTTAATCGCGCAGCAAATGCAATGCAAGCCACCCTGGCTGCCCACATCATACAGCCTATCCAGAACATGCTTAGTGACGCCCTCTCGAGCCGTCAGCATGGAGTGCGGCAGCCGCGAGCGCTCGCTGAGCTTGCTACCCCTCCTCTAATTCACGGCCACTCAAGCGACCAATGACGTCATGAAGGAGGTTAATTTTTGTTTGTTTTTGTAATTTTAATTTGCCTATAACTTTTAAAATAAAGCGAAATTTGAGAAAAGTTTTAGTAAGTTACTACGTTCAGTGCGCTCAGGTTCGGTGAAAATTAAAGACCAGTAAAGAAGTCCTTGCAGGGCCCCTTTAAGAAACATACATGTTAATCAATTTTGTGTTAAAAAGCAAATTTCTGTTAATACACATTTTATGAGTTTTATGAGTGCATTAATAGATAAATTTGCATTGATAAACAAATATATGTTAGGCAATTTTATTTTGATAAACAAATATGTGTTAGGCAATTTTATTTTGATAAACAAATATGTGTTAGGCAATTTTATTTTGATAAACAAATTCATGTTGATAAACAAGTGCGTGTAAATGAACAAATGTATGTTAATAAATGCATGCATTGATGAGCAATTTCTGGTTAATGAACACATTTGTATTTATGAACAAATATGCATTAATAATAAGCGGACACGGTGTTGACCTAAGAAAAGTGTGTACTTGTTTCGTGCTGTGTTTTGTCTATGTCTTGAATTCATTTTCTTAGCTGCCCCGTTCTTAACAAATGCTCTTAACTGAAGGTATTACGAATGAACGAATATCTTGCAGCTGGCAGAGCACGGTCTGTGCACGGGGCACGAGCCGGACTCGTACGAGTTCAGCTCGCTTGGAGGCTGGGTGGCCACCCGAGCCTCGGGCATGAAGAAGAGCGTCTACGGCAACATAGAGGACCTGGTTGTGCATGTGCGCCTGGTCACGCCCAGCGGGGTGCTGGAGCGGAGCTGCCAGGTGCCACGCCTGTCTGGCGGGCCCGACGTCCACCACTTTGTGCTCGGCTCCGAGGGTGGGTTGCACCGCACGCTCTCGTACACACACCCAACATTACTACGAGGCCCGATCGAAAGAATGAGATGCAGTTTTACGGTGATAGCTGTTATTTGGTCTCCCCGCCTCTGGAAATGACGTGCATTGTTGATGTTGTAGTTGGCAACTGAACCTGGGTCGGCTGCGTGGGTGCGAAGTGGAAACATTACCACTGAGCTGCACAGCGTTAACAACCCTCTCTAAACTTAGGACTTTTGTAGTACTCAATGCCCACTGCACGCGCTCTCTGGAAAAAGAAATGGGTGGTAACAAAATGCCATTGTAGCAATGTCAAGGCCAAGAGCTCATGCCAGGAGACGCGCTTTCACGCGCGTGAACGCAACACCGATGCCCAAGGACTTCGCCGTGACTTGTTGCAGCTATTGCTGTGGCTGTACTGTGGATTAATGCGGGACTGCTCTATGTTTTAGGTTCGCAAAGATAAACTAAACTGCATTGGAGAAAGCTGAAACACCATGAGAATGTGACGCTGGCGGTGGTGACAAACTTCAAAAGCATGAGAACATGACGTTACCTGAATAAAAAGATAGAGCAGGAAACGAGATTTCTCTAGGAGCCGACGTCCACCTCAGCCTCATATTCATTGAGACAAAAAAATTATATCCTGGGTGCCTGTAGCATTAATTGCAGTGAAAAACACACCGATTTTGAGATGGGCATTGCAGGTGCAATGTCATTTGGAGAAGTGTGTGTACGGTAACACTTGTTTATAGATGCATTTCGGAAAAATGTTGGCAAACTTTTATTCGAATCTTCACTCATATAAGGAGTGCCTCGAATGCCTGTATACTATGTTGCGAGCATAGTTCAACTTTGCTTCACTTTATCGGTCTTTACTATGGAGAAGCTCTACTGTTCTTTCTGCTTCCTGGGCAGAAATTTTCTTTAGCTGCATCAGCAGCTTATTACGGTTTCCCTGAAACACTCTGGTTGTGGTCGATTCGGCTTTTCAATGTTTAAAGATGGTTGCCAACAGTTTCAGCCCAATGACACTAAAAAAACCTAAAAGGATGTCTACTTCTTTTTATTTTTATTTTTTTCTGTCGCTCCTTTTTTTGCCTTTTCTCTCGGGTTCGTCAATGTCAGCACTTGGGATTTTTCGCACCTTCACTAGCCTGCCAGTGTTATGCCAGTGTGTAGATGTTGAATATTTGAGCATTTAATGTGGATTTCATACTTAATTATTGTTCTTAGTTTTACTGCTGTAATAATACACCGTAATGTTCCGAAAGAACACCCACCCAAATGAAGAGATAAATGCTGAAAAACATGGGGTGGGCTATCTTTGGGGACGCCACAGCAAAACTTTATCAAAAACCGGCTACAAACTATGTGACGCGGAAACTGATACCGCAGATCGCGGACACCGCAAATTCGCGTTTCACGATGCGATAAACACGCGGGGACCCGCTACAAACTTGCTTGTCACAGGAACCGATATCGCACTCGCAGATTGCGGACAAAAAGGCAGGAATCCGCTAGAAACTCGTATGTTACGGGAACAAATACCGCAGATCACGAACGCAGCAAAATCATATTTCACGGTGCAATATAGTACACGCTGGGCCAACTCGCGTGGGATGGAGATGCACATGCAGATCGTGGACAAAAACGCGGGAATCCGCTATAAACTCGCTTGTCTGACATGCCGGTACAGCAAATTGCGCACTGATGCGATTCCCGTCGGACATGTTGTCCGACGGAAATCGGGGGGTGGACGATGTTTCAGAATTTTTATGTTGCAGATATTTAGCCAGAAAAATGGGATGGGCGACCTCTCGGGGCGGGCGTTCTCTCGGAACTTTACGGTATATAGGTATTTTTAGGCTGATGCCACCGGCAGCATAGAGGACAGGACAGGTGATGAGAGAGAGAAAAATGGAATGATTTATGGAGGCCGGGCCGGCCCGTGGGGCCTGGCGCAAGGTTGTCATGCGCGCTGCCACTGCTTCGTCGTCGCTTCTTCTATCTTGCCAACAATATATAAATATATTTTTGTGTGTTTATTGTGTCTTGTTTGAATTGCACAAAGTGATTTGTACCACCGCCGATATGTGGTTAAGTGTCTTCAAGCTTTGTACTGAAGGTTTTTCCCTGCTGCTCCACCATTTCTTTGAAATGGAAACAAACATCATTATTATTATTATTAGATAGAGCGGCACTGCGACTGACCCGTCCCAATGTCGGCAGGTACGCTGGGGGTGGTGACGCAGGTGACCATCAGGGTGCGCCCGCTGCCCGAGGTCCAGCGGTACGGGTCCATCGTCTTCCCGACATTTGAGCCCGGCGTTGCCTGTCTCCGAGAGATTACCAGGCAGGTGAGGACAAACAAGAGGAGTGGGCTCTGTACCGTAGAGCAGTCTATACACTGTACGCAAGCCAGAAGCCCAATGTTGCAGGTTTTGTCGTCTTTCTGCCCGTACTGGTGTCAAAAAGGTTGAGTTCAAATGGGTTTTTATTTTTAGACGAGTTGTTAATTCATAAAATACTTATTCAGGCAGGGGTCTCAAAGTTTTCAAACAAAAATGTTGTAGGGGCCCCTTGGTAACAGAGCTATCCAAATATAGACTTCTATCGGTTAAATAAAAAAATTGAAAAAAAGCTAGGGAAAAGAAAGTTGCTGCTTACGTATGTGTATTGGCTGCTAGCCAGCGTCATCAGTTTGACTAGGCTATATCGATGAAACATACTGATGAATGCACCTTGACCGATGGTACTTTTATTCTATGCCTTCATTTCTGCATGTCATCTAGCCTTTACATGCACTCTGGACTCATTTTTATTGAACATTTTGAAGCAACCCAAGACTGAGGAATACGAAAGTTGACACCAAGAGAAGAAGAATAACTCAAACCTAGCTAAATCTTCATTGCAGTTTTTCAGCTTGTTCAATCCTTATATAAAGGGTTCTATCCACAATAAAATTTTACCTGCGTCTGAAACGTTCTCTTTCTCTTCTCTTGGTGTCAACTTCTGTATCCCTCAGTCCCAGGTTGCCTCAAAATGTTCACTACACACCTGCTCACATGCGCTTGTACGTTCTGTTTATGTTTATGTTTATTGATACCCACCACCAGCAACATACCTTCCCATTGGTGCAACCTAATACAGGCGAAAAAGAAACACACACTTATCAAATGATCTGACATCATACAGACAAGAATATTAAACAAAGTAAAATAAAATCCATATCTTACTAGAGTTTTGACATTACTAAGCTTTTATTTATTTATTTATTGTGGGATTCCACTTATCTTACTGCACCACAATGTCGATCCCACTCCGTAGCTCAATGTTGAGGACTGCTATGGCCGGGTCCGTCTGAAGGCTGCCGTGGGCTCCGAATAGAGGAATCACTCCGAGATACAAGAATTCTGAAGAAGTGGGTTTATTTGCGTCTTTACCACCAGCACTTTGCCCGTCGGCCCAACTAATAAAATGAAAAGAAAGGAAAAATGTTGGCGCTGTCGTATCAGACAGATTCACCTAGAGGGGCCCACGCTACCGTACTAAGCAGATTTGTGGGAGAGGGAAGCTTAAAAAGAGAGAGGCTCCGAGACCAGAGCCTTTCCCGACGAGAGAGTCACAGCCGCCGTCCGCGGCCGGCTTATCTAGCCTACAGGAAATGGATGTGCCCGGGGTAGGTGGTGTGGATTATCTGCAGATGGGGACATCCACTATCATTCCCAAGGTGCGCCATGCACATTCACCCAAAGGGCGATGGAGACACCACCCTTTTCGAGCATGCGGCCTTGCCTCATATCCGGAGCCGCCACGATAGCTGACCCCGCCTGCACGTGCTAGGCCCGGATAGGGAGACGGGAACACGTGGTTTCCGCATTATTTAAATACCTTAAGAACCCTGAGTCGGGGTATTACATAAGGGGGTGGGTTAAAAAAATAGCGAGATTAACATTTGGCGGAACGAATCAATGGCTTCAGACATGCTTCGTTCGGTGACACCTGTGGACATGTTCCAGTCCACAGGTGTCGCCGGAAAAAAGATTTAAGGAATGCTGTATTTCGTGTGAAAGGAAGGCCAACTTTTGCATGGTGATCAATGCGGGGTGATATGCGATGAGGTGGCAAGATGAACGACTTGTGTAGATGATCATTGAAGTAAAGCCTGTGGAAAAGACATAATTTGGCGGCCCGCCTGTGTGGACACAAAGGGGTCAACATCAGCTTAAATAGCTTATGGTGAAAACAAAGTACTATAGGTGTTTCCTGTCACAGGCTTAAGAAACACAGGGTGTGTTTTATTATCCTTGCACTTCTTACTTCACTCTTGGGTATCTTATTGACCCGCCATCTGATTGGCTGTGGAATGATAATCGCAGAACTCGCCACACCCTGTTCAGTTGTCGGTGGCCATGCCCTTGGACATCATTTTAGGTTATCTTCGTGCGGTAAAGAGACGTCCAAAGGCATGGCTTCACCTTCCCTGCCGCCATCTGGAAACCGAGATCCGGCTGTCCCGCAGTGCTGCTTTGACCCAGCGCTGTTGGGAATGAACTTCTTTCTTTCTTTTACTTCCAGCAAATCAGGCCAGCCTCGATTCGTCTCATGGACAACACCCAGTTCATCTTTGGTGAGCTTTTTATCTATTCATTAATATTCATGCAACACTATGTATTTGAGCAAACACAAACGTACGCTAACACGGGCTTGGTGGCATGGTCTATTGTAGTTTATTTCCATGCGTAGAGTTGCGAGTGTAGAAAAACAAAGAATTACTCGCATTCTCTCTGCCGTCTCGTAACGCGTGCTTTCTTTGGCACTCGTCCTGTCCTCCTTTACCGTAGCTTTTCTTTCTGAAAATGGTAGACTGTTTCCTGGAAAAATCGTCTCCATGCATGTCAGTAGTTCCACCATATCACTAACTTTGATTCACCGTATTAATATCCAACACAAACAAGTTGTACCGTAGCTACGCTTTACTTCGCTTTGACCATATTTTCAATTTATCTGCCTTTACTAAGAGGGGTTCCACACCATCTTGGCTTCACTCCATCCATGTCCTCGCCGTACCCTTGCGGACAATACGAGCGCAAACACCCGATCCAGATTTTTGTGCATCTGCACAGTCTCCACAAGCCCTGTCATCTCTCAATTTGTCAAATAGTCCGAAGTATGCGACCCCTACTTCGCATTCCATTCCTAGTTCGGACCACGGATCTCAGAAACTGGCAGGCTCGCCAAAGAAGCGCAAAGGACTGTTTCAGCGCACATCGTCCACTATTGTACCCGTCTCAGAAAATTGTGTTATGTGTATGCTTAAATACAGCCAGAAGTTAGTCTGCCTCAATGGGCGGCTTGTCTCCAGCTGTAGATGGGCAATTTAGCCAGTGCGGTACAACCGCTAGCCTGGGGTCTCTAACGCGCACCACGCAGTAGCGATACACGACCGATACGCCAGTACGACGCTCATCCAGGTCGAAACGGGCAGAGGTGGGAATTGAACACAGGATCCCTGGGTTCTGCAGTGAGAGCTTTCGCTCCACGTGCTCTGAGCTGGTGTGCGCTAGGCCACCGATCCTTCCATCGGCAATGCGATGCCCACAACTTCGCCTAGACTGTGAATGGATGGCGTGCCGTGTCAAATGCAGGCCAGGCCCTGAAGCCCGAGGCAGATTCCGCTGCTGGCGCCACTCTGGGACGGCTTCAAGAGGTTCTATGTGACGCGTGTCAAGGGATTCGAGGTGGACAAGATGTGCGTGGCCACGCTGCCTCTTCGAGGGCAGCAAACAGGTGAGGCCACTCTGGGTGCCATTCCCTCTCCCTCCTTCCCTCGCCTTTCGTAAACAGTTCTAAGAAGGACGTTCCTTCTTCCAGAATGCCTTTTGTGTGTTTACTCGGAACAGGTGCACTGTACGTTTGTTTGCAAAAAGTGCCGTGTCATGAGCCCCCTCTTGAGACGCAGGTCTCGAATCCAAACTGAGCATCTAGAGACAATGAGGTGTCATTACTGTTTTGAGACCGTAAGGTACCTAGTGTGTACCTTACAGTCCGCGGGCTGGGCGTCACTACAAGGACCGTGGCCAGCCGCGGGCCGGGGTTTGGAGGCTTCTGTTCTAGAACATTGTTGTAAAATCTTGTAATGTATCGCTTGTTCCTGTGCAGAATGCTCTAGACTATGTAGTCTGTGTAGAAGCTGAAACTGGCAGCATCAAGTCACTTGCTCTTTCATTGCCGTCGCACAGTGTACGGTTCCTTGTGGTTTAATTTTGTAGGCAGAAGCTCACCTCATTCAATGTTTACTTTCAGTTCCACATTCATCTGCGACTTGTGTTCGTGACAATATTGTGCATTTGATACACGCTTGTTTTCTGCCTTGAAACACCAAAGTCCCGAATAACGTGAAGAGACGCAAAGTCTGAATGTGCTCTTGAGAAGTAAATATCTCGGCCATCTTAGAGACTAAACCCGAGACTCCTTGTGTCACCGAAGTCAGAGAATTCTCACCAAGTTTCAAGACTGAGTCTCAAGGGTACCTTGTAGATCAAGCGTACCAAATGTATCTCAAGAAAAACCAGGGTACACACTTTTCATGTTGCCTTTCTCATGGGACGCATTGAAGGGTAGCGTGCAGTTTAGAAGCTATATTATTTAGACCTAAAGCGTTACGAAATTGTTTCCTTTGCAGATTCAAATAGTAGTTTTGAATAATATGATATTCAATATTCACTTCAAAGTGGACTGCAATATTTGTATTTTCGAAGTGCTGATTGCAGAAACTTATCCCCGACGAGCGCGCTTCTTACTGAGCACGGGTGCACTGCAGGGAAGCAACACCCTGCAGAGCTTGCTTCTGTGGTGCGCCGGTGCGTGGTAAGAAGCTCACTCAAAGGGATAACCTGCCGCGATCAACACTTCCGAAAAGTGCAAATGTTGCAGCCTCGTGCTTAGGAGGAAAGCTCATTACCAAGGCGGGACAGTGAACCCGCACTGCTGATGTATGTAAAAAGAAACAGAAACTTCATGAATATTGATATCAGCATTGCAGTAAAATTTCCATAATTAAACGGGCATGTGTGAGCATATGTTAAGCAGAAATGCCCTGACAACTTGTGTTAATCGTACGTGATTGAAGAAAAGATATTTGCATGTAGCAAGAATATTTATAGATCCCCTTGATTAGATATAGCTGGACATCTCCATAGGTTTAATTTTGTGTCAAATGCGTCATTTACTTGCCATCTCCCAATGTAGGCATTGGAGTTTCGGAGAGCCACAGTCAATAAATATAGTTAGATTAAAATTAACTTACTTTAGAAATGGACAACTGGAAGCTTGGCAACAACCTTCGCAAGTTCAGCTGGGTTTTTGTTTAAAGGGGCCCTGCAATCATAATTAAGCGTCTACCTTTTTTGTGCGGTTTCCACGTCTGTTGGGGTTCGGGCAAGCCAGCGGGCACGGAGAGAGTCACTAAATATCAGTGCGTCATATTTTAACCGGACGACGCGGAAACCTCCTCCACCGACGGGGCGACCCGCGGTACCGAAAGCGCGCGTAATGTGACGTCTTAGGTCCTGGGCTTACTACTGGTCAGAGCCGCTAAAAGCTTCTTTTAGTCGAAATACAAAATATAAGTGGCGCGAACCGTTTCAATTATTTATAAAAGTAGTTTTTGTTCAGTATTTTAGATCAGAAAAGAAACAAATGCAGTTTATAAAGTACAGAAACAAGAAATGATCCGTCGACATACCCGCCACCAATCGGTGGAAAAGGCGGCGCCTACTAGAAAGGAGTAGTGGGATCAGGCGCCGACACGGAAAGGTCCCGGATGTACGCGGCGGCGCTGCGGCCGTAGGGACCGAAGGACCCGGCCGGCTCTGAGCGTTCCCAAGGCCTTCGGTGAGCAGCTTTGTCTTGCGGTTTGGCCGTTTCGCGGTATGGCAGCGCGAAGTGGCTCCCATTCTGAGCTGATCTTTACCCCGTGTTTGCTGTCGTTTGTGGCCAATGAAGTGTCATGCCGAATTTGTGTTTAATCGCGCAGCAAATGCAATGAGAGCCGCTCTAGCTGCCCGCTACATACAGCCTATCCAGAACACGCTTTAGTGGCGCCCTCTCGCGCCGTCGACACGGAGTACGGCAGCCGTGAGCGCTCGCTCAGCTCACCACCCCTCGTCTAGTTCACGGCCACTCAAGCAACCAAGGACGTCATGAAGGAGGTTATTTTTTGCTTGTTTTTGTAATTTTAATTTGCCTATAACTTCTAAAATAAATCGAAATTCGAGAAAAGAAAAGTGTCATTAAGTTACTACGTTCAGTGCGGCTCCAGGTTTGGTGCAAATTGAAACTAGTAAAAGCCATTGCAGGGCCCCTTTTAAGCATGTTGCAGTAGTGAGAGAGGCTTTAGGAAACTATTTGAAATTTGGTTTGAACATATTAAACTAAAACCACTATATTTGCACATGCCTACTTTGCAGGAAGTGGACATGCAGGAAAAGCGGGTCTACGAGATTGCAGCAAAGTTTGGGTGAGTGATAGAAATACAAATTTTAGTTTACATGCAGAGATTGGGCCCTCAACAGCATTTTTGTTTCGATGCCGAACTGGCTACAAGAATTCCTATTAAAAGTTGCTCCAGTCTTCGAGAGGCAAATTTGTAATACGAAAGCAGTCGAAGCATTGGCCAAATATTGCGACTGTGTCGTTCAGTCACAGACACACTTCCAGAGCCTGTCTTGCCTTCAGCTTCTTCCTTTATTTCTTGAACACTGCAAAGGAGCAAGTATGCCTGGGTGTACCCAGGCATACTTGTAACTAATTTGTAATTAACCAGGCTGTGCCATCTCCTACTGAAAAGGATACATCAGGACGAGATACATTGTTCTCAATGCAACGGCTGTGGAGAACACTGCCAATCTCCCACGAAGGAGCGGGCATTTCTGGCACTGGAAATGGAAGAAATG
The DNA here is from genome assembly GCA_037355805.1 of Ixodes ricinus. NCBI lineage: Eukaryota > Metazoa > Arthropoda > Arachnida > Ixodida > Ixodidae > Ixodes > Ixodes ricinus. Next base: position 45,805 of record JAZHYW010035896.1, on the reverse strand, counting down.
ATCAGTAGGTGCCATCTCAGCAGTAATATATTTCATTAAACAAATCAATGAATGGTTGAGTTCTGTCATATCCTTACCGGGGAGACAACGTAACAATAAGACACGTTATTGTCTAAGCAACGGTACCCAGCAAGTGCTTTTTCTTACTATTCTATTTTTCTTTTCGCAACGCAGTGGTCTGGCAGCCGGGGAAGAAAACGGTCTGCGCGGCTACATGCTCACTTTTGTGATCGCTACATCAGGGTGAGCGTGCAGAGCGATCGCCCAAGTTCGTTTGGACATTCCATTGTCGTCCGACGTCCTTCTCGGCTGAAATTGCTTGTCTCTCCCCGACAGGACCTTGGCCTGGACTTCAGCGTCGTGGCTGAATCCTTCGAAACGTCTGTTCCCTGGGACCGGTGAGAACAAGTTCATCTCTCCTAGTGATTTGCCCTTTCTCGCATCAGTTGAATTGTACTGGCGCCAGTAAGCAAATATCCCTCAAACACTTCCGGTTCCCAACTAGGACGGTGAATTTCGCGGTACTTGCGAGATTAAATCTATGCACTATTTTTGGCAAACGGCCTGAAGTGTGCCAGGACTGCCGAGTAGATGGCGCCACCGAGTTTGTTGCCAAACAAACAAAGGCCTAATAATGGCGAGGCGTTCACAATCATTGTGCGACTGGTATTTCAAGTGTGATGCTTGGGTTACAGGACTGTGGGTGCCGGGAGTGCTAACTCGCTGATCTCGGAACTACGAGATCACAACCCTCGTACCTTATAAGATTGCATTATGAGAATGTCTCGAGTTTCACGACTACAACATCTCAGAGCTTCCAAAAGTTTTGGGAGCAGTAACTCACAAATGTCATAGCCTTAGTATGGAGTGCTTTAGCAGTTCATTACCATGGGATAGAGTAACTTGTGAATCTCATATATTTGAAATCCAGCAGCTTAGACGTTTTCTAGCTAATAAGCTTTTCCCTCCAAAATTATGAAATTTGTGTTATTCCTGAATTCTAAAGTTGTGAGTGATTCACGAGCCTCTTGCCTTTAATAATAGAGAAACCTACTACTTTTCAAGTTGAGGATCCGAGAATTCACAAGTCTTGGTAAGCCTAGAGATGGATGAATTGTAAACTTTATTACTTCATGGTATGAACAGTGGCTTAAGGTTGGGGTTAGATGTTCCCTAAAGGCCCGTTCCCACTTTTGCAACCGAGTACGACCGAGAGAGACGGCACTTGTGAAAACCCTGTTAAAATTTCTTAGGATGAGAGAACACACTGGCACGCTGGCGCCATCTGTGCGGTGACCCTGGAACTGCATTTCACAAGAGCGAAGGTTTTGCGGGATTTCCGAGGTCAAATGTGCGTAATACCTATAAGAAAGGCTCGTTTATGACGTTGACAGAAGTTTTTCGAGCCAAGAGAGAAAGAATAATGCGCGAGAGAAATATAAAATCTGCCGGACCGCCAAGTTTACACTGCTACCCAATAGATGGCGTCCAGTGTGTCCTCTCGTTGTAAGAGGTTTCAAGGAACCCAGTTTTAAGAGGTCACAAGAGTGTGAACGGGCCTTAAGTCTCATAAATGTAAGTTGGGCTGACTCAAAAGTCTCGTAGTTCCAACATGAAGTCATTTGCAGCTAATCAATTATAATTTAAATTGTTTCATGATTGTTAGATAGATATGTCTCTCAATGGCACTAGTTGAACTTGCCCCATAATTACTGACAAGTCTCATAAATTTAGTTTAAGTCTTGTAATTCCAGTATGACTAGTTTGTGAGTCTCGAATTTCTGAGACTGAGGATTTTGGTTTCATTTTTTGGGGGGGTGGAGTTCAAGGCTCAAACCTGAGGGTAGATGACATATCAAGCTTTGTAACTTGTGCCACGTTGGCCAATAGACATTGTCGATCCATTGCAAAGACTCATAACTGTCACATTCTTGCTCCATCTTGCAGGGTAATTGATCTCACTCATAACTTTTATAACACCATATTGCAGGGTGGTTGACCTCTGCATAACTTCATATTGCAGGGTGATTGACCTCTCATAACTTCATATTGCAAGGTGGTTGACTTATAACTTTCTCAACTCTAACGTTAACCTCGCAGGGTAGTTGACCTAAGCGTCAACATTGCAGGGTAACTGACCTCTGAACTTCATATTGCAGTGTGGCTGACCTCTCAACTTCATATTGCAAGGTGTTTGACATAACTTTCACAACTCTTATCCTAACCTGGCAGGGCAGTTGACCTATAGCCTCCACATTGCAGGGTAACTGACCTCTCAACTCCATATTGCAGGGTGGTTGACCTCTTACAACTTCATATTACAGGGTGGTTGACCTCTCAAAACTTCACATTGCAGGGTGGTTGATCTTGTGACTTTCGCTGTCTCACAGGGTGGACCTCATAACTTTCGCAACTCCGTCCTCCGAGGTGGTAGACCTCTCTCGTAACTTTGACGACTCCCTCCTGCAGGGTGGTGGACCTGTGCCGCAACGTGAAGGACGTGATCGTGCGCGAGTGCCACTCGCACGGAGTGTCGCTGCCCCCACTGGCGTCGTGCCGGGTGACCCAGACGTACGACGCGGGGGCCTGCGTGTACTTCTACTTCGCTCTTCAACTACACGGGCGTCCAGGACCCCGTGCACGTCTCACGAGGAGATCGAGGTCTGTGCGACTCTACGTCTATTTTCGACGCAAAAGAAAAAATTGGCGGCTGTATTACGGTAGCTTCAAACACGTCTTCAATCAGCGTGTTTAGCGCTCCATTCCAACCATTTTTGAAAGTGGTCGCGAAGTGGCAGCAAATGACGTCGCTGAAGGCGGTGCGTCGTGCTGTATTTCTTTTTAAGCTTTTATGCTTTTTAGGATGCACTCAAACGTGCCAATCGGAGATGCGTTGTGCCCCACTTCTCTGTCCTTGTCCCTTTGGCATATTTCCCACCATGTATCAGAACCAACTAGCCCAACTCAGCAGTCCTAATACTGTATTTCAAGTCATCCATTGCACAAACGTCGCGTGCGGAATTGAGAAGCAACGGGCTTTCGTCACGTGCTGTCGGTGACCTATGTCTGCTCTGTTTTACCAGTTCCGAGCGAATTTGGGAAGTGTTTTTGGTTGGGCAAACATTTATGTAACTTACGCATACTTTTCTTTTTTTTAGGCAGCCGCAAGAGAGGAGATTTTAGCGTGCGGAGGTAGCATCTCCCACCATCACGGAGGTAACGTTTACTTCAATGTCTCGCGCCGGTCACCTCGATGGTGGCAGTTTTCAAATGCAGCGAGAAGGAAAGAGACTGTGTACATGAACTGGACGTACCAAAGATGGCACGGCTTTAGATTTGGACGACGAGAATTACCTTGGACCCGAAAGATGTTGCCTTGTGTTTTGGCCATTTTGTTTATTTGTCCTTTTAGTAATTAATACTGTAAACAACTTAATTTTCGCGAATCACTTGCATGTCACGAAAAATTGGTCCTACGAACAATTCCGACAAAACGGGAATACATTTAAATTTATATTGAGATCCCACTGCATCGCAAAAATTTGAACCCGCAAATTATTCCAAAACTCAGCTTGACCTAAATCGTGAAATATTGAGCCCGCAAAAAACAAGTAGTTTACAGTAAGCAGTCAGTTTAGTATTTTTGTTGCTCTGTTACGCAACGCACCAGTTTTGTACGGATTGCGCTAGTTCGTGACATTCTGTTTGAACCGCGAATGCAGAGATAAAAAACTAGTGATTCAACTGCCTTTGTGCCATCTGCTAGCAAATGTCGTCTGCTAAATTAGTGGACGATATTCACCCGTTAGCGTACTTGCTATCTTGCTATCGGGCGACGCTCGGGAACCAGCAGGTTTGTTGAAGGGGTTCGAGCAGTTTGTAGTCTTCCGCTGGATGCTCGTGGCTTGGCATCATGCTTTCTTCTTCTTCATTAAGGCAAGCCCTGCCGGTTCTTCAGGCTATCCAAACTAAACGCGTCTTGGAATACTCTTTCCGACATGCTATTTATTATCTTTAAATTCAAAATATTCATCAAGAAAACGGCTAATGAGGGCGATGCCAACACCAACATTCAAATTTTCCCGCGCACTCCCGTGTTGTATGTTGTGTAATTTACGTAGTCGAGCAGGCAGTCTAAAAAGTAATGTAAGCTTTATCTTTTTTTTTCTCCATAAGCTTAACCAGAATTAATTTTACGTCATCATGCTTTTCGTTACCTGTCCGGGATGAGCTATATTTGCTCGCCCCATATCAGATCCAACGTCACATTTTTAGTGTTGCCAGTTACAGCTCCCGGACCAAATTTGAAACTGCAACAACTTTGTAAAACAAAATATTTGTGACTCGCAATTTGGGCTACTAGCAGTTTAGATGTCCGTATTAATGTGGTGAACCAAATTTGAAGCAAATCAGTGACCAGTGAAATTTCGCCAAACGTGCGAGACGCTCATTGAAAATGGTATTCAACCACTTCACCATTCCTCGTACGGTCTACAATGGTCTCCGTCCTTCCAGTGGGGAAGATCCGCAAGCGCTGGCTGGAGCAGACCATCTCGAGCACCGGAATGCAGATGCTGCGTGCGGTGAAGCAGAGCGTGGATCCGCAGAACATCTTTGCGAACGGGAACCTCATGCTGTAGCGGGCGCCCGCAAAACGACGACTCGCCAAACCACGCGGTCCAACGAAAACTGTCCTTTCTTGCGAGGGCCGAAGAGAACAATAACGCTCGACGCCCCCTCGCGTCGCTAGGGGCACAGGAGGTTGCGTAAACGCCGCCCGCGTTCGTAATGGTTGCGTCCCACTAGAGCGACAAAGCGACCGGCGACAGCATGACATATATGACGTCATCAGGCGGGAATCGAGGGATTACTTTTTTGGACACTGGAAACACACCAGTCGGAGACGCGTTCTTGGCACCATAGTGCAAGCTACCTTCGTGTGCAAGCTGCGCTTGCTCGAGGCTAGTCGGTTGTGTCGCTCTAGTGGGACTTGGGCGTAACCAACATTCGCACCAAACAATCGTTCTCCACGTCATATTCTTGAGTCGTCCGCAAGTTCGACAACGAGCCCAAAGTTGCATTCGTACGAACAAGCACTAACTGTTTTCTTTCTTCTTTTTTTTTTTCTATGTAACTGGTTGTGTTTTTTTACATTTCCCCAAACTGTGCCACATTTTTTGGATGTGAATAGAACACTGACATTCCCACTCTCACCCAGTTTTGTCTGCTTTTCTTGTCTCATCGTAGACGAGAATATTCGATATCCCAGCAGCCAGTCGATGACTAGCTCGTGTGGAGAATAAAAATTCAGACGATCTAAATCGCACCGGTTTTACCACGATGATCAAACCTTTCTTGCAGAAATAATTTGCAAAATGCTCTTTATTTGCTGCTTGTCCTCCACTTGATGCTTCCCGTGCAGGCTTGTTTTGTATTCAAGTCGAAGATCCTCGAGCAAAGAAGATTTAAAGCATATTGGTTGAAACTTGAACACAATACTTGGATTCAGCCTAACACTATCCAGAAAAAAAAAATTCTGCAAAAAAAGTTGATTTTGAAAAAGAAAGTTTCATAAGTTTAGACTGCATAGTTAATTTTTAATAAATTATTTTCAGTCCACTAAAGCTAAAGAAAAGGTAGGGTTTGGAGCACTTTGAACGCAGTCAAGATGCAGTTGATGCTACAGGCGTGAGCTCCAGGCCTTCAGTGTTCCTGCCAACTCCGTGCGCGCATCCGCACGTTCTGGGCATCATGTCTTCGCGTTTTGTAGCATCGGCTGCATCTGGACTTAAGCTGAAACGAAGCATAACAACTCTTCTGAGGAAATCGGAGCATTCAGCTTTTTTCTTCTGCCATGTTGCACTTTGTCAGGCAGTTACTCGAAGCAAATCAAAATGCAAAACGAAAGCCGAATCAAGATAAGAAAAACAAATGCAGCTTTTTTTGCTCTCTAAAAGTATAACCTGCTTTTTTTTCTAGTAAGGCCAGTTTACATCAGTAAATAGTTGTTAATTAAACACCACTTAAATAGCAACTCCGGTCGAAAACGAAACCAGAATAAATGATTGGTATCGCTTTAGTTTCACGAAATAGTACGTCAAAGTGAAGCCAGCATACTCCACTAAAACCGATTTTAAAGACACAACCAACTGCTCTTCAGCGGGTGGCAAGCGGATTAGCTTTTAGCCAAGGAACCCTGGCGCTGCACCCCTGTGACGTCACGTCGTGGTGGAGCTACGGTTGATTGGTTGTTACCGCATACCCAGCACCTGGTGACGTCGCGGCAGTTGGATGGTGGATGTTAACAGCTACAGTGCAATCCACTTATAACGATACCACATATAGCAATGTACCGCTTATAACAATCAGTTCTAGAGTTTCTAGACTAGAAATGATCAGTTTCTAGCCCAGGTAGGGATAGCCAGTTATAACGATTGAATTTTCTGGTTTTATGTTGTTATAAGGGGATTGCACTGTATACCCTTTGTGACAGGCAATAGCTTGCACCACCTAGCCCAAGTCTCAAAGGACAACCATATGGAACCAAACTTGGAGCCACAGTATTTATAGAACTACACAATATCAAGGAAAAAAAAAGTATTCCTTGACAATTCAGGAATTTTGCCCGAGCTGAAAAGTCGTAATCCCACATTAAAACAATGACTGAGTTGCCCTTTAACCCCTTGCCTACTTGTATTTGTCTTCAAGGAACGTACAGCAACATTTTATTCTAAACTGGCAATTTGCATCAAAATAAGAAACATTTCCCGCAGCTTCCAGGTGTGGTGCCTTGCTCTAAATCAGGACTTCTGGTCGGAGCCCCACTGATGCGCAGACGCAGATGGAAGGCTTGCAGGATTTGCATCATTTTCGTAACTCTCGCCACCGTCCATCCATCGTCCGATTCCCAAAAATCACAAAGGCTGCAGGATTCGTCGTCACATATGCGTGAGCATTACTCACATTCAAAAAGGTTTTCTATCTCTTCGTCGGTTAAAGCGGACCTCCACGCCAAAGCCACATTGTTTTAGCGCAAACGCCTACAAGCGACCACTTCCTTTTTCTTGGCTGGATGGAGCGTTCTCTCTGTCAAACAGCAAAACAAACGAGCAAACAACCCAAGGTAATTGGAGCAACACGGGGTAGTTCTGCCATCTGCCGGAGAGACACGCTAAACAATCCGACAACACTGAAACACGAGTCACGCTCGTGGTCTGATTAATCAATCTGTAAAAGCATAACTGTGATATGTGGAATTTACGTTTCCCTATTTTAGGGATGTAAAAAAATTCCCTATTCCTGAAGGGGCATTTTCTTTAGGGGAATTCCCTAGGTAAGGGAATGGTCCCATATTCAGTGTCAGAAATTAAAAATTCTGTATCCCTAAAATGAAAGATTTCCTGTTTTGGGATAGGAAACCTTCCATTTCAAGCATGTAAAATATTCCTATTCTATGTATTTCAGACTACATAGCAGATAATGTCAAAACCAGTCACCTCGATAATATTGCCCCTGAATGGCGGTTCTAAAGGGCTGGAAGGGAACTTAACAAACCGCCATGCCACCAGTCCTAGACTGCCTATTGCAACACTTTGCAAATGCGTAGGTTGCCTAGGGAATTTTTCCATGGCAAGGAATACGCAGTATTTGGTACTGCTAAGGTGGAAAACCTACAGCTTAGCTTCGGAGACGCATTAACGCAAGCTGTCGCAAGCCTTCTAATGGCGGGTGGGAACATCCTCCCGTACTCAAAAATTGCCCCGTTACCGTCGTCCTGCGGGCGATCACGCAAGTGCTGGTTTGAATGAGGCTTGTCGTCACGTGAAGCCACAACAACCAGATTTACATGGCCACTGACATGCCTGTAAGCTATGTCTGTGCACAAATAACCGGGCAACTTCTGCCACAACTTTATTAAAAACTTTGCAAATGCTTTTTCTTCACTTGAAAAAAAAACACAAAAGTGCAATGTATAAATGCTAAAACCCGTATATCTACACATTATTGTGGCCTTTTGTTTTTCTCTGTAGTGTGTTAGGTGAGATTGTCCATGGCATCCGTCTCCCTGACGACGACCTACGAGAAAGGGAGAGAGAAAACGCTGGAGTGAATGGAGCTACTCTCAAGCCACATCAGGGAGATTCATCCTCAATTCACGAGATATAGGGAGAAACTGGTAATGTTTTGGGGGGGAACTAAACGTTTTTTATGCCAAGTTTCTCAAGGTGACGACGACGAGTTATGAATATAGATGCTACCACAAGTCTATATTATCTTGCAAGTTGCATGCCATGCAACGAAAGCTGCAGGTGCAGGAAAGCGGCTCTACAAAATGCCTTGTACGCACGGGCACACGCACAATCCCACAACAGCGATTCGGAACTTTCAAGACCGAGCATACGGGGCTTGCACGCGACGTCGTCGCACCACGCTGGTGGTCGTTCTCGCAAGTTCTTGCCGAGACAAACTAACTTGGTGGTACAAAGCCGACGTAACGGCGGCGCAAGCAGTGTACACGAGGTCAAGCCACGGAGCACGTCATGGCGGCAGTTGGGCATGACCGGAATGAGGCCACCGAACTGCCGTGGTTCCAAGGCACTTCTTCGGCCGCTCGGTGCAACGTGTACCCCACACCGCAGCCGCACTTCGGTACCAGCAAGGTGGGCGTCTCGAAGCGCACACCGGAAGACGCAAGAGACTACTCCTCCGCAGCATGCAATGATGCCGTAGTTCGGTACTGGCAGAATGGGCTCCAACCGATAAACGACGGAGGACAGCTCCTAACAATAAACCCGAGACTAAGAAAAACAAAGAGGACGGCGGGATAGGGGAGAGGGAAGTGGCCGACCTTGAAGAGGTCTTGGTGGGAGGAGAGGTCGCCCGGGGCCCTGGAGCGGTCCAGCAGCGCGTCCAGCTGCGCGGCCGACAGCACGCTGGAGTGGGTGTCCACGACTCTCGAGTGCTCGCTCGACCGCAGCAGCTCCAGCAGCTCCTGGGGCGAGAGGGCGTTCCTCGAAGACTCGCCCACCCGGGAGAACCTCCCTGCAACGACGCGAGGAACGGCCGCACGGTCGCACAAGGAGCGCTCGTGGAACGCTAACGGGCCCGATCTGGCGTGCGGTGCAGCACCAAGCTGGCACTGGAAATATTGTCGATCTTAGTGCTGACCTTGCGCACTACATCAGTTCGCAGTGCATTGCATCAATGGTACAGTATAGACTCGTTATAACAAACCAGTTTGCAATTTTTAATGATCGACACGCTCATTTTCAAAACGCACACCAACATCGTCACCCACGATATGCTCCTACCCCGACCGCTTCGTATTTGTACCCAAATAAATAAATTTTTGCACGCTGACCGGCGTGAGCGATCAGGCGCGCATGGGAAATCCTGAAAGATCTATCCCCGTCTCTGCCGCCATCTTGGTCATCTATACACGAACTCAGCTCTCCTACGTCACGCCGCGGTGGTGGCGCGTCGGGCGCACTTCCGGTCTGGGGTGGTGGGCAGAAGTCGCCGTGCGATACATGCATTCCTGTGTTCTTTTGAAAGAAACCAGACAAAAAACCTGCCTTCTCGTCAAAATGCTGCGACGGGGGCTGTACCAAGAGAGTGTGGAAAGGTTTGAAGATCAGTTTTCATGTGTTTCTGCCCCCTCCGTCCGTCCGAGAACGTGGATAGTAGCCGTGAAAAGGGCAAACCAGACGCTGTCGAACTACGATTGCATGTGCGGGCAACACTTTGTGGTCGCAGATGTATTTGTTTTGTTTCAACATGAACGAGAGAAAACCGCCAAGTTGTCCGGGCCACCCACCGGTTCAGTGCGTCTTCAAATTCACATGGCCGCCTGATCGTTCGAACTTTCGTCTGTTCTTTCAAACTTGTCTGCTTTTTGTCGTCTGCTCGTTCCAACAAAAGCGGCCCATAGACCAAACTTTGACCTGGTGATTGCAATAAGAAGTAATTGCAGGCCTCAAAAGACTTAAGATAGGCTCGGTGTAAACAGTGATACAAGATGTTGATCATTGGTACCAGTGGCCATCACCGACTTGTTACGCTTGGTCTGTTCCCGCTTCCGATTTTCAGTATCGACGTCGATCATCGCCGCTACCTTCTATACTTTTGCAGCACGAGCGACGTCGCGATCGAAAATAGCTAGAAGAATCTCATCAAGGTTTTGGCGTCCATTCTGCGGCGTTCATGCGAATGAATCGCCGCACGTCAAATTATTTACGCAAAGTTTAGCGGTGTAACGAGCCTTGATAATTTCGCTCAGGCGATTAAAGTGGTAAGACATTGCTATGAGGACGTAGAATCGACAATTCCAACGCGAAAAAGAGTATTCAGACTCACACAGACGCCGACAACGTGAGCATTCCAGTGGTTTGTTGACGCGGGACGTGGTGCTTCTTGCCCGCACTCCATTGCGCATGCTTTCGAACTGTCGTCTGCTCTTTCAAACTTGTCTGCTTTTTGTCGTCAGCTCGTTCAAACGACAGCGGCCCGTAAACCAAACGTTGACCCGGTAATTGCGATAAGAACTAAGTGCAGGCCTAAAAACACTTTTGAAGGTTGGTTGGGGTAAGTAGGCTAAGTGTAAACAGTAGATACAAGAAGATGTTGGTCATTGTTACGAATGGCCATCACCGACTTGTAGTGCCCGATTCTACTTGCGGTTTTCAGTATCGACGTCCACTCTCTCAGCTACGGTCCACGCTTTTGCAGCCCGAGCGATGTCGCGACTGAAAATAGCGAGCAGAATCTCATCATGCGAGTCAGGCTTTAGCGCCCGTTCTGCGGCGTCCACGTGAAATGAATCGCCGCACATCACATTATTCACGCAAAGTTTTGCCTCGTTGATTTTGCTGAAGCCGCTCAAGTAGTCAGACATTGTTAGGAGGACGTAGAATCAATAAGTCCAACGCGAAAAGAGCACGGAAACTCCCACCAACGCCGACAACAACGCAATTCAATGGTTTGTTTATGGGTGACGGCGAGGCTTCTTGCCCACCGTCCACCGCGCATGCGCGGCGCCGGTGGCGTCCGCTAGGGGCGCTCCGGTTTGTTTGTAAACATGAGTTGGTGTATAGGGCGTTGGAGTTGCGAACAGCTCGCCTGCTTTCCCCAATACACGCACTCGACCGTTCAGGACGACCCAGGCTCGCTTGTAGCTTAGTTTGAGGCTCCGCCAACGGATGGCACTGCCAATTTCCTTTTCTGTTTGTGGCTAGAAATTTGATTTTGAAGGCAACAAATTTCATTTTAATGACAACAAAACGACGGCAACTGCCTCATCGTCGTTTTCACTCTGTCCCCGTCTTTCGGCGCTTTTAGTGAGTAATAATTGGGCGGTTGAGGACCAGAAATTGCCTTAAAACAAAAAACGGTTGGGAGGTAAGAAGCCCGGGCACTCGCACCCTTCTGCATGATGATCTTCTCGAGCTTGCGCTTGGCCGAGGCCCTCTCGACCATGCGCTGCTCCACGGTGCCCCTCGTGACCAGGCGGTAGACGACCACCGGGCGCGTCTGCCCGATCCGGTGGCAGCGGTCCATCGCTTGCAGGTCGCACTGGGGGTTCCAGTCGGAGTCGAACAGCACCACTGTGTCGCCTCCGGTCAGGTTGATGCCCAGGCCGCCCGCCCGCGTGCTCAGCAGGAACACAAAGTAGCTGCGGGGTCGAAGCGACGGCACGTTTGGCGTAACCGGGTTATGGAGGTTGGGTTGTGCCATCGGTGCTACATCGAGTGGAGGAGTTGCATTAAAGGGAAACTCCGGTTGAAAACGAAATCAAAGTAAATGACTGCCATCGCTTTAGTGGCACGAAATATGATCACAGTCTAAATGTTACGTCAAAGTGAAGCCACAAACTCCACTACAACCGATTTTAAAGATGCAACCAGGTGCTCTTCAGTGGGCGGCAAGCGGGTTAGCTTTTAGTCAAGCAACACTGACGCAGCACCCCCGTCGCGTCACGTCGCTGCCAAACGGCTGATGATCAGTGTTGCCATCCCTCTAGCAGATAGTTTCGGTTTTGCCGTAAACACCCGAAACCAAACTTGGAGTCGCAATATTAATAAAACTATGCGCAATGTCGAGAAAAAAAATTGTACCTTGTAATTCAGGGACAGGTGCTACTTTAAGTGGAGGCGTTACATTAGGAATAAAAACTCCTTAAAAAATATTTTCTCGCAAGTGTTTGAGCGTCCTATTAGCAGACGGCGGAGAGCGGCACGATCCACCGTGGCTCACCTGGGGTCGTTGTTGAAGAGGTGCATCTGGAGCTGCCGGTCCTCTATTTTGGTGCGTCCGTCCAGGCGGCAGTGGCGGAAGTGCCGCAGGTGGCAGTAGTCCTCCAGGATGTCCAGCACGCGCGTCATCTGCGAGAACAGCAGGACCTACCGTGCCCCCCAAGGGAGAGGACGGAAACTGTAATGAGCTACCAATCCTCTCCCGAGCCACTTGGGAGAAATGCTCCGAATGTTACTGTATTTACTTGCAGAATGAACACACCTTTTTTTCCGAAAAATCGATGCAAAGTTGGGGGGGGGGGGGGGCATTCATTACGCAAAGTAAAATTTTTGCGTCCGTATTTACTCGCACAATGAACGAACCGTTTATCCCGAAAAATTGACGTAACTTCTTATCTCTTTGCGCGCAAAACCCAAACCAAACTGCGATGCGCAAAAAAAAAAAATGCTCCTCTCCATGTTTTTTTTTGCTTCCGTGTTTTCCCCGCCTTTCGCAACTTGTTTTGTTTGCCCACGCTTCTCCGCTTTTTTTTCTTATATCCTTGCGCGCGACGCGCAACCCCAAAACCAAACTGCGCCGTGCAAAAAAAAAAAATAATAAAAAAAAATGTCTTTAATTTGTTTTTTGTTTTTTTTTGCCGCTTTTTGCAAGTGTTTTTGTTTGCCCACGCTGCCCATGCATTCGCGACCTCGCTCACCAGGATAGAAAAGTGTGTTCATTTCGAGGGCTTCTCGCTTCTCTTTCCAAAGTGCGAGGAGGAGGCGAGGGCAGGATGCCTTCATTATGCGCGCTTTGCTTAGAGCGAGGGCTTCTTCGCCTAAGCAAAAAAAAAGCTCCTCTCTGTTTTCTTTTTGCTTCCGTTGGATCTTTTTTTTCTTTTTAACGCCTTTTGCAAGGCGTTTTGTTCGCCCACGCTGCCCATGCATTCGCGACCTCGCTGCACCAGGACAAAAAAATGCGTTGATTTCGCGCGCGTGCGGGGAGAGGGTCAAAATTTTGACGTCAAAGTTAAAGGTGCGTTTAATACGCGAGTGAAAAAAAAAAGTTGAAATTTTGAGAGCCGATTTGGGGGTGCGTTTATTACGCGAGTGCGTTCATTGTGCGAGTAAATAGGGTATCTGACAACGGTCGTTCCTCTGTTCGCGTCGTGCGACATTTGGTTATGTGCAGACGGTTCACGAGCACCGCCATCTCGTTGCCGGGTGCCGCGCAGGCACTGTTTGCAACATTTAAGGTGCACATATAAAAGTTTCAATTCTACGTTGGGCAGACTATACGAGCAATTGGTTTTCCAGAATTGCTCGTTAATCTACGCTTGTCAAGAACACGCTCTTTCAAGCTGCGCGAGTCAAAAGAAAAGCCGAGACTATTGCGCATTGCTTTCAACCTCGATGCCCCTTTCGTTGTCCCAATGGACTCGACGGCAGGGGCGGAAACAATATGGCACCCAAGTTTTAAGCTCATAGTTAAGAGACACCGGCGATAACGCTTTGCGTCACCATGGAATGTTTTAGCGAGGAGACGGAAAGCACTCCCAGCGTTTTCCACTGAGTTTGTGGATGTAGACAGCAACGCCGATCGCACGCAATGACACGGCAGAAGTTGTCATATCGTAGGGCGTGGAACGCTTCGGCATCCGTCTGCAACCGCAGAATTCGATTGGCCTACTGGGCGGATGCGGAAGAGGCGAGTCGGGCACCTTGTGTTTCCGGCGCCTGAGCTCGGGCAGCATGCAGTCGAGCAGCCGGAGCTTCCCGGATGCCACCACCAGCTCCTCGTCCGCCGGACCCGTGGGGTCGACCCAGCGGAACAGGTACGGGTGGTTGCAGATCTTGCGCAGGTCCATGAGCGGATTGCGGCTGTGGCGGAGCTGGTCTAGTGGATCTTTGGGTTCCCTGCGGCGACGTGACGGTTGGCAATGACGGGAGCGGAACGAGGCAAATCGTACGTGCCGACGTCGGTACTGTTTTCAGAATGCGGAATGGTCCCAAGAGATAAGAAAGAGGGCGACAGAAAAGCGAAGAAAGAAATATAGGCAAGGTGTGTTCGTCTAGCTGCAACGAGTTCAGGTTGTTCCAAGTGCTCGTCAGCTTTATTTATTTCTGCGCAATGCACGGTGCTGTTGTTTTTTTGGAAAATAAAGCTAGAAAAACAACGGACCTTACAAGTGATGTTTTCCCGCTTTTTAAGGGGCATGCGTCGCTCCCTCTTGGCCTGCCGCCTTCTAGCTGAGTGTGTGCTCACGAGGAGGACTGCTCAGTCTCGTCACGTCATGCATTGAGAAAAAGATGTTTCCACGGGCACTTTGCTACGAAAAGCCAGTGAAAGAATAATGGCATGCACGCTTTGGATCGCGTTTTCAGTGTTACATCGAACAGTTGAACTTTAGGTATTGTGCCACACTTGAGTCTTACGAGATGCCTCACTCACTTTTACCTTAGCTGTGGCACGGTCAAAGCTAAGAGCTGCACACCTACAGATCGAGACCAAAAGTGCAGTGTCATGACACATTCTTCGCACGTGATTGGACAGGCTGAACCTAATCGACAAAAAGATCAACGCGTTGCTCGCGTTGTCCGATCAACCTCATCGGCTGTGCTTGGGAGTACGGTGATGAGCTGAAACGGCGTAACGGTATGCCACCAAGCGCCGAACAAGCGGCCATCCAAGACTGGCAGACAATCACGGCAAATGGTTGGGGTTGAGGCGCTCAACTACTAGTCAAGCTTCAGCACTTTATATACAGCAGTGGTTCTCAAATGGGGGTCTGCGACCCCTTTGGGGTCCCTCGAAGGTCTTCTTGGGGTCACTGAAGCCTTAGATTATCGATCGAGCCGAGCACTAAAACTTTTTTTAATTGATGCTGGCTGTAAAAGCAGATTATTCTGTTTCAGGGCTGCAAAGTTGTTCTGCATGCATTTAGTTTCCTTCATTTACCCTTTTGTCATTGCAATCGTTTGCTGCACCCTGCCCATCTGCAGACGGGTGTCCCCCATCGTTTCCACCAATCCAGAAAGGGTCCTTGAAACATCTGTGGTTGTACAGCAAGTCCCTTCAAAAACATTTACGGGGTTTCTTCCTCCAAAAAAAATAAAGCATGCGTGGTTGAACACCCGGTCTACACTCAAATGTAGCGCTAACAGTTCAAACCAGGTGCCAAACTTCAGAACTAACCGTCGTCTTATTAAAAGGTACAGGTGATTTTTCGAAAATTTGAATGGTCAAATCGGGCCCGCTCTCGGTCGGCTGCCATTTTATCCATTGAGAATTTCAGAAAATCACTTATAAGTTTTGATTAAGACAACAGTTAGTCCCGAAACTTTGACATCTGGTTTGGACTGCTAGCGCTACATTTGGGCGAAGAATGAGCGTTTGGCGATGCATAGTTTCTCCTTGCGGTAAGATAAAACTTTGTAAAATCTTTTTGCGGTGGACACCCTGCAGGTTAGCCAATCCTGGTGTTTACGAAACGAGAAACTGCGACAAGTAAAAGACAGGCGGTCACCTTGCGGTGTCCTCCTGCACGTGTACCGGAGACCGGCTTGCGTCGTCTTCCCAGGGGTCGTCTTCGCCAGGATCCACGTATCGAGTCAATTTCCTAGATCTCCGCGGACGACCCCCTCTTGCTCCGACGGATCCAGGTCTTCTTCCTGCTGCGAGACAGCCTCAATTCGCACGGACCGCTTCGTGAGATCTGTCGACACTCGCAATGCAAACGACCTGCATGGCCGGCGACTGTTGCAAGTCAGCGGTACTAAAATCGGGAATCCTTTACCATCTTCGGTCACAAATTTACGTAACCTCTACAGTTTCTTAGGGCACCGCTCTATCTTTTACACTCAAGGTAAAAATAAACTCTAATCTTCTAGATGTACAGAGAAGCACACCCTCCTAGTCACGCACGCGGCATTACCTATGCCCATCGTCGTAATATTTTATTAAAATGGGCCCAAACTAGCCATACTGGCTCTCAGCCCAGATGGACTTTGAGTAACTTGTCAAGTACACCGACTCTAATAAAAACGATAGATTGATCGATTGATAACTTGTTGGACATAGAGCGCTCGAACATTGTCGTTACAGCCACGACCGAACATCGTATGCTGGGTAAATCCAGGGTTCCTGGTTTTCAACATTTACTGAAAAAGTGCCGAACAAATGTAAGCCGAGCAGTTTTCGGACACGTCGAGGTAAAAGTAAGTGAAAGCGGCGGAACCAGTCAACCGTTCGGAGTCTACGATCGTTTCATCGTTGACAGCTCGACAGGTGCTGGGCCAAAGATTGTAGGAGCATCAACGGCGGTCACAAGTAACCTCGGAGATGTTTCCTAAATTCATACTCGCACACTTTTCCTTGCTTTTGTGCGTTGCAGCTCGCTTATACCCATCGTTCTTTCCACCAAATAATGTGTTGGAGTCGCGCCCAGGTACAATGTAAATGCCGACAGACGTTAGTCTTCGTGTCGAGTATAGATGACTCCCGAGTTCGGATCGACGCGCAAGTTTGCGGCCAATTCAGACGGCGAGCTGCAGGCGCGACCGACCTTAAACCCGTTTGCCGTGGCAACCTTCACGGCTCCGTCGACGCAGATCTTGTACAGCTTCTCCTGCAGGGGGCTCAGCGAGGCATACACCAGCAGCTCCGTCTTGGTCGGGAGATCCAGTTCCACTTCGTCCTGCGGAGAGCACAATTCACCGCGGCCCGGCGACGTTTTCGTTCAGTAATACTTCTCGTATTCACTTTCACTTTGTAAGATTTCTCGTATACCTACCCCTGACCGTTTTAATCTGAGAAGCATCCTACCAGGGTTCAGTCGCGTATCACCACTGCGTGATGCACGTTAAAGACCCCGGGCTGGCAGTCGTACTGCGCTGGCTAATACTTTCACTTATGGAGGGTAACAATGTCGCTGTCTCGGTCATTCCTCCTCTGACAACCAACGACTAATCTTTTAGAGCCACAGCTTTTAGGCACCCGCTTCCGGTTTGAGCGGCATCGCCTTCAGCGTAACCGCGCATTGCATTATGGGACGTTTACCATAATACCATCACACATGACGTCAAAAGGGTCACTAGTGATGTCACAAGGGTCACAAAGGTCACAACGAAGGTCAGTACCTTCACGAGGCCGGCACGAGGGTCACGAGTGACATCACTAAGGTCACTCGTGAAGATTACGACGAAGGTCGCAATCTTCATTGACCTTCACGAGTGACCTCGAAGGTCATTCATGAAGGCCCCGACGAAAGTCACGAGGGTCACATGTGACGTCACGAGGGAGGGGAGGAGGAATGAGAAGGAGGGGATATGGAGGATGAGGAGGAGCAAACCCTCCATCTCTGAACCCTCCCCTCCTCCTCCTCAAGAGCTGCGCCCTAATTCGGCATTACAGGGAATTGTAAACAACTAATTCTTTTTATGTAACCAACTAGCCCGCTGGCTGATTTTAATTCAGTCTCGTAACTTGTCTGCAGTCAATGAGATTGCGGCGGAGCCGGCGGAAAATCGCTCGTCTGGCACGGAAAAGAAACCCAGTTTGAGGACCCATTTGCTCTAGAAAATGATGGACCTTGGTTCGCCTGAGCAGGAAGGGCCGCAGGATCTCCTGCATGGTTCCAACAATCTGATTGGTCTGCTCCTGCTCCACGAAACGGGTCCCCTCGCCCTCCGACAGCGAGCTCATGTCGAACCACGATTCGAACCTGCAACCGGAGCGGGGTCACGTGAGAGGGTGCTCGGTTGGCGGGAAAACGGCAATATGCGAAAACGGATCGGCACTCCCGAGTGGCGTTTCCAGTTTAGCGGAATTCTGAGTCATCCAGCGGGAGAGATTGCCCTTTTTGCAGTGTGCTGGATTTCTAGCGCTTTTCGAGTCACTTTGGCGTGTTTTCTGGCAGTCTAAAGTGTTCTCCAGTTTACATTTATCGATCGTAAATAACCTAATTTCTGCGGTAAGTTAGAGTCGTAGGGTCGTCATTTTTGCTTACTCTAATTGAAAATTGTCGCTGAGAATAACGCTTGCGACGCCATTGAGATATTGGGGGGGGGGCAAATATTGAAACGTGGTATTAAACCGGTCATTCTTGGCCTTGGCCTTATATTTAGCAGTATTTAGTGGTTGTTGGGGATTCGTGAGCTTTTGATGTTTTGAGTTGGCAACACCGCCCAAAAGTTCAGGGAACCGCATAAACCGCCGCCTTGACCTTCAGAGTCACAATTTTCCCAGAGCGTAAGTGCCAAACACGTCACAAATTTCAGCCGAATCGCCCACAATATGATGGAGGCCTATTGCCGTGAAGGTGCTGGTATTTATTTATTGATTGATTCATACTGTTAAGCCAAATTTGGGTTGCTACAAGAATAATGGGCATACAAAAGTATACAAAGCACCAACATTTGAAAAAAATCAACCTTCCTAATAAAATCACGAACACATTTCGGTTACACATCAAAAGTTCTTCAGGTGGTTTAAATTATTCCCCAGTCCACCGCTGTGGTATGCGTCACATGCCTTTAGTTGGTTTAGGACATAAACTTCAGAGATATATTTTTTTCTTTTTAAATACCTAAGTTACAAAAAGGTTAAAAGGTCTATAAACCCAGCTTTCTGAAAGAAAAAAAATGTAATGAGTTCACATAGTTACGTGACGAGCTACCAAGTAGCTTGTCACGTAACTATAAAGTAATCATAATGTAATCTTAATGTAATCAGAATATAGTCGCCGAAAAGAATGCCAGCCAGTCAGCCCACTGGCAAGTGGGCTAACTGCCTCAATTTAATTAGTTGATTCGATTCCACAGAGACACCATTTTGAAGCCAATGATTGCAGCATCGCAGAGGCACCAGAGGCAAAGCTCGAGCGTTCTCGTAATCTGAGAATGTTGGATTACCTCTAGGGTAGGCTAACACGGGCAGAAAGACTTACGCCCTGAGGTCGTGGAAGATCTCAGGGATGAGGAAGTGGAGCAGGGCCCAGAGCTCGGTGAGGGAGTTCTGAAGCGGCGTGCCCGTGAGCAGCAGCCGGTTGGCGGCGCCGTACTGGACCAGCTCGCGCATCAGGCGGCAGCGGAAGTTCTTGAGGCGGTGCGCCTCGTCCACCACCAGGAGGCGCCAGTCGAGGGGCGCCAGCTTGGCCCGGTCTTGCATCGCCACCTCGTACGACGTCAGCACCACCGTCGCACGCCGCAGCGCAGACATGCGCTGGGTCGGCGGAAAGAGGTCGGGGCGTGAAGACGGGAGTCGACGCCTAAAGTTTGACTTACACACTCGCGACCACTTACGGTCGAGCCCCTTAAATCTCGGGACCTGTTACGACCGTGGAGATAATGTAATAACGTGGAGGGAAAGGTCCCGTGTATTTTGGCCGCTTCAGAATGGCGGGGCACAGAAATGGACATCGGTGGTGTCCCTGAGGGACCGTATGGCTCGTGACGTTTTGATATACACGAAGAATGAGGAAAGCATCACTTGCAAGGTTCGTGTCCAGTGTTTGCCTAGCTCTATTATGCAAGAAAACACAGGCATTGCGCAACAAACGAGGAAAGGTCAGAACAGGACAAATCAGCCAACAATGTTCGTCCCGTTCCATTCCTACTTCGTCTGTTTCTGTAAGTCGTACTAAAGCAAACTTGTCAGTCAGCCGTTTTGTCCCTTTTCGTCTTTTCTTCGTTCGTCTCAGCGAATTCGAGATGACCCTTCATCTATGAGTAACACTTCCGGGTCCCGCCCGCGGGTGGCGCCACTCACCAGCTCTGCGCGCTGCTCCTTGGTCCCGTGGTAGAGCAGGGCGGCGAGGGAAGGGGTGAAACGCCGGAACTCGCCCAGCCAGTTGGCGAGCGTGGACAGGGGTGCCACGACCAGGTAGGGCCCCGGCAGGCCGCTGTCTGCCAGGTGGGCAACCAGCGCTATCACCTGGATCGTCTTGCCCAGCCCCATCTCGTCTGCCAGGATGCCGTTCACCCCGTTCTCATACAGCACCTAAAGCGCGGTGGGCCAACGGGCGTTACTTCCGTAACCGAGTCTTACGAAATGTTGCGTGTTAGTTTATGGAGTATCGCACACTTTCTTCTCAATTTCTGCATGCGTTACGTTTACGGAACACCCGCAGAATATAACTACGGGCTTAATTTAATATATTTTCGTAATTCGAATTATTGACATATCGAACTATCTTACGATTCCCTGTGAATTCGATATATTCGGGTTCTACTGTATGGGTTTTAGAAGAAAAGCCTAAGCCTAAAAAATCCCGTTTTTTTTTTTTTTACTTTTTAGGGGGAAATGGCAAAATCAGTCTGGCTGACACTGCTGCTAACAGATGGTATCACACACGCTCAAATCTGCTGGATGTGCTTTCGTGCATTCATCTCAAAGAAGCGTTAAGGTTTTTGCCTTCTGTTGCGCCACTGGTGAGTGGCGGCGTAAGAACGGGCGGCTTTTGCTGTTTTCTTTCCTGCCCATAAAAAAAAAACGGGATTTCCTAGGCTTAAATTGTTTCTCTCGAAACCCACACTCCTAAAATTTCAGTATGATAAACGAGCAACCTCAATACACCTTAGTGAAAAATTTCATTGCACTCAATTCACTGGTATATTTTTACCAACTTTTTACGCCCGAATGGTACTTGGAAACACCCTGTACTATCCTAAAGTAAGGTCGTGGAAAGACAAAAAGCATGATGACACGCTATTTAAGCAGAAATGAGAAACCACGAAAACTAACTACCACCAAACGAGGTGAGGACGGGGTCGGCCCACCTTGAGCCACCGGAAGCCCTCGATCTGGTAGGGGCGCATGGTGCCACCTGTGAACGACGCCGGCTGGCCTTCCGGCAGGTCGTCGTTCCCTCCGCAGGACCCCTGCGCCAGACAACGTCGCGGTCGTCAGACCACAGTCGGCAGCCCGAGAGAAGAACGCCTGACCTGGGACAGCAGGGGCGAGGAGACGTCGGGCGCCACCCTCGTGCGTTTGGCTCTCCCGTCTTCTGCAAAAGTGTATTCGGGTAGAGTTGAATTTATTCATCCTCAAAGAAACTTCAGTGAGGTTTGCTACACGAGGAGGGGATCTTGTACAAGAGTGAACAGTCAAGTCTGTGACAGTTTGGTTAGTTGTGAACAAGAAATACTATAAGGCAATGTACAAAATGTGAGAAAAGGATTAATTTGCAAGTGATGTACATTAAACATTTTGACTAATGAAAAACATTCGTGAGGTGTGCCTTCCAAGGATTACTCATCTTAGCCTGGATATTTTAGAGTGCCATAATAACCCGAGAGATAGCCCACCTACAATGCCCTGCAATTACTAGAAGTGGGCTCTATCTTTCGGTGTTTTCAACAAAAATAGCAAATCACACCAAAAATAGGGGGCGGGTAATCTTTCGGGATTGGGGCATATTTCGGGATACTGTAAAACCCTTAAAGGAAAAAAAAATTAATATTTTTAACAGTTTATTTTAAAAAACTAAATTCATGCAAAAAAAAAAAAATTTAGAGCATTATTGATGGTGCGAGATACGATTTAGTCAGTAGTCATCTCCTTTCCACTTGTTTTCTCACTCGGCATTTCGGGCACGTGGAGGAGAGGTGGATCAGCTTCGTCTTCATGTTGAGGTGGAAAGGGAGAAAGACCGAGATGGTCATTCCAAAATGGACGTCATGAACTGCGCGCGCAGCATTTCAAATAAATCTGTCGCCGTCAATATTGCTCTAAAAATTTTTTTTCCACATAAATTTTTTTTTGACAAGCGTGTCCCAACCAGGTTATAAAAAAAACTTTTTTTTCTTTTTAATTAATTAATTAATGTTTAATTAATTAATTAATTTTCGCAAAAAGGAAAGTTTGCGAAATTTAAAGGCATACGAAAATTTCAATACAGGTGTCTGGAATTCATGAAATTTAGTGGCCGCAATTATGTCCTCTATGACCGATTCGCGAAAAATTAGGGCTGTAAAATCAAAGGGTTTTACAGTGTTACGGTAGGGCTTGTACAACTGTACAGATTATACAATGAATCTAGACGTCTGCCTCTCGAAATTCTCCTTCCCGCACAGGAAGTGATCTGCCCGTTTTATTCTCACAAACAACCGCCACACCGCAAGTGTCACCAGCATAAAAACTACCCAGTCATTGTCACCCTCGTCCTTCCACCCAAAAGTTGCTCGCCTGTCTTTGTTTAAAACTTTCAGCCTTTCCACTTTGGTGAAGAAGGAAGACCAGCGAAGCTGTACTATGATGGGACAACCTCAAGGACGACTTCTTGGACGACCTCAAGGACGATGTCTAGAGGACGACGTCTAGGACGACGCCTTGGACGACCTCAAGGACGACGTTTAAAACGACCTCAAGGACAACTTCTAGGACGACCTCGAAAATAACCCTAAGGACGACTTCTAGGACAACCTCAAGGAAGACTTCTAGGACGACCTCGAGGACAACCTCTCGGACAACATCAAGGACGACCTCAAGAACGACTTCTAAAACGACATCTAGGACGACGCCTAGAGAAATTCAGCCTTTCCACCCTGGTGAAAACCAGAGTGGAAAGGCTGGAAAGGTTGCCGCCATCTATGAGCGAGGCCGGCAAACCGGTTGTTTGGTTACCGCCGTCGCTCATAGATGGCGGTAGCTGTCCAGAGTTTTGTGTTGAAATTTGTGTGGTACCAAACACGATCCTGGGGAACTTAGCCCTTAACAGCTCCACTGTAAAAAAATTTGCTTACTTAATTCTACCTTTTGCAACCAATTGATCAGCCACCCTTTGTACATTTCTTATCATGAACGGATGGATGCCAACGGCTGAACCCTTTGTAACGGGCAGTAGCTTGCACCATCGTCTCAATCACTGGCACAAGGATTGGTATCCAAATTCGATCACGACAACACTTTGTTTGTCTTCTGTACGTCCCAGAACCAAAACCACCTTCCCGGGACAATTGCCACGATCGCAGACTCCGAGCCTTTAATTTAGAACCAAAATTACTCAAGTAATCCTTGTTCATTACTTGTAACTCGTAATTTGTGTTTTGTTATTGTCCAATTTTTTCTCCCGCTCTCCCCTCTGTAATGCCTTTGGGCCTTAAGGAAACAATCAACGAAAATGAAAACGGCGCAGCGTGGAGGCCGGCATCGGTGGGCCCGAGATGCCAGCGAGACTTTAACGAACGCGAAGAAGCGGCACACTTCCGCTCACAAGGTTGGAACTTTGCCAGCCGAGCATTTTATGCCTCCAGTGGCGCCATCCGAGTGACGACACGAACGGTCAAAAACCCGACATTATGCGAGACTCCACCGCAAGCCGTTTTTTTTTCTATTACGGTTTCTCCCACAAAGCGGAGCAGACCGAGGAAGCTTCACGCATGGACGCTATTCGGAGAGCAAGGCGTCTGCTGCTTGCGCAGGGGTTGCGATAACATCAGGACGATGCCGACTCCTGATTGGTAGCATAGTGGGTAGACCTCAATGCTAGATGCCTTGAGGTCTACCAACTACCTTTTCGATCGGCCTATAAGAGCTCGGCATACTGACATCATTGCAACCTCTGTGTAGACCAACTTGCACTCCGCATAGCTCCACCTGCTTCTGTTGCTTTTTTTCGTAAGAAAACTATGTTTTCGCTTTAAAGTTATTTTGGACTACTATGTTTTGAACATAGCAGTAAAGAAGATAACCTGATGGTTCAAGAGCCATCAGTGCCACTGCTGATTGAGGTTCTGCTGAGTCAGCACTGGCAGTGGGACTGATGCAATGCCGGCTTTGCATTACTTCGGCGCCGAGATGCACGCGTGAACTGGCCTTTACCAGGCATCCAGTTCTTCATAGACCCGACTACGCAGACGTCAATTGGGAAGCTCTCAGAGTGCCCAGACGGGGGGGGGGACAGCGAAAGTTTGGAGAGACATACCAGAGGGTGTCGTAGGGGTGGCCTTCCTTTTGCTGGCCACTTGCGGCGAGGAGGTCGGTCCGGTCTTCTGCGGCGATTTCGGCGTCCCTCCGTTGGGCAGACTTCCAACCTGCATTGTCATGTTACTAAGTTTGCATGACGTGCAAACTCCAACTTTAAAGGAGCGGTGCAACGATACTCAATTGGAATGTTTTTCTCTTTACACGAGCTTACTGGCACACCTGGGACTCAAGGATACTCACACGCAACGCCACTGGCCAAGAAACTCCTTTGTTGCGGTGTAATTTCAAGGACAAAAGCGATCATTTTCATTCAATCTCTCCTTTGCAAAATTTGATGACGTAGCGTGGGTATCGTAGTACACCCATATGACGATATTTGAATGCGGTTCATAGATTGGACCCGAGCATTGCGTGGGCACTCGATTTGGGCTCGTGATAATTACTAGCTCGAGAAGCATTCGGGTAGTCGCCGTGTCCAATCGCTGCAACGCATCGACAATAGCCGAGCCATAACAATGCCTGGAACTCAACGCGTGCCCTGTGCTTTGCCAACCCCAGCGCGTGGCTATGAGCAACATTGGCGGAATACAATCCGCTCCAGATCACGTGGCCGCTTGTTCTGGCTGCGAGTTGAGGGGGTGAACGCTGCTCGTTTTTCTTAAGTTTTTTTCTGGGACTTCTATTGCGTGGGGTGAAAAACGAAGGCGTGTTTCATGGGTCATTAACGTCAGGGATCCGTTTTAAGCGGTATTTGCGGAAAGTACAAAAATTGTTGCATCGCCCTTTAAATAACTTGCATGAAAAAAAAAAAGAAAGTTCTAAGCAAAACGACTAAGAGCTTTGTTTTCGTCTTTTTTTCATGCTAAGGTTTACTGGCATTGAAGAGTATTTCCAATAAAGGTTTGTTCGTTTCTGCTGCATCATAAACTTTGCAATTATTTTCAGTGCGTTGGTGCTAAATAAAAGGTAGAGATCTGGACACTTTGAATGTATTTTGGTCCCATTTTTTTTTTTTCAGTACCAACATACATTTAGTTACATTGTTGTTTTTTTAGATTACAAATGTCTTTAATAAAAAAACCTTAAGATTTTTTCAAAAGCACAGAATGCCTGATTTTGTGGAACAATGTTATTGTAGATGTAACTTATATTGTACATCTTTCTTACGATAACTTTTTGTTTCTCTTTGTATTTCTGTCTATAAAAGTAGCTATTTAGGGGGAAAAGGATATACATATATTGGTGTTGAGGTTTCTGGAAAAATAACACAACTTCCAGATGCTTCTGACAAGTGCATAACATGTCAATTATGAGCAATCTCAAGTTGTCTACAGCACCCTATCATAGGGATGACACAGCTTTAATGGTAATAAAATTAATTGAGATCCCAGGCGAAAATCAGTCCACTTCCAGCTGGATTATGGAACTGGAAATGAGGCAGTCCAGCTGGATTCCAGCTGGAATCCAGCTGGACTGCCTCATCTCCAGTTCCATAATCCAGCTGAAGTGGACTGATTTTCGCCTGGGATGGAATGCTGGACCGACCTGACGGTAGACCTGTATCTCCTTGAACTTGGGGCGCCTCCGCTGCTGGTAGCGTGCCTTGGTCTCCTCGTTCTGCTGCTGAATGCGCTGGACCAGGAACTGCGAGTAGGTGCTGCTGGCCCGCAGGAGCTTCTTGAGCCGCTCCAGGCAGGCGTCCCGGTCCAGCTGCTCCTGCTCCCGCTTGCTCAGGACCCGCTGGGACCGCGGAGGGATGACGTGCCGCTCCGTTCACGAACCCATTTTCACTAACGGCTAGACCCCAGCCCACCTTAGAACAGGCAAGTGACATCAATACTTCCATAGACATATATTATTCCAGTACATTCTCCAGTGCTTAGATAACAAGCTCGGTGCAGCGGATATTGATGTTTTACAGCGAAGCTGTATATGACTAACAGGTCGGATTTCTGAAATTTCTTTTGCGTCGTCGTCCTCACGGAAAAACAACCTTCAGCGATTGAAGCGAAAAGTGCATATCACGCATACAACACAGCTTTCGTTTCAATAAAGAACAAGCACAAAACAAGCATCCGAATCAGATAATTGATGATAAGGCGCTCCTGATAACAATGCGAAGCACGTAGCGCTCACCGCATATGTTTCCCGGTAAAGATTACTGTTGTGCAAGCTGCCGCGGCGACGGCAGCTCGCAATGCGGGCAATGACGTCACTAGCCTTTCATATATAAAGAGTTTTGGAACAGTGCATTTACTTTTCTTTCGTCAATCATTTGGTATGGACCCTTTTGCTGTTTTACAACCATCAACTGCCGCTTGCATCCCAAGCGACTTCCGGTCGCACCGTGTTTGCAAGCCTGTTGAGCTTGCTCATGTCACCAGTGCTAGAAAGCATAAATGGTACACGGACAACAAAGTTGGAGATTCAACGAGGGCCTTCAGCTGTACAATATTACATCTTAAAGGAGGCAAGTTGGTTTACAAGAATACCCTAAACACTTTAACAGATCTCGCACTCCTTCGTTCTTTTGGCGTTCACCTAGAGAATCGGTGATTAGACGTTTCATCTACATTTCAAGCAGCGGTATTGAGGTGGCCTTTGTTCATTCTTTTTATAAATCAAAATTCTCAAGGGCGTCAAAGACTGGAGCACCACCTGGTGGCGTTTGCCATAAAAAAGGTCTATAGTGCAGTGGGCAATCGTTGCAGGTGATACCACAGCTTAGCTGCATGTCCAACCACCTTCACAGCGTAGATTGGAGCCCAACTCAATCTTTTTAGAATTTAAGTTGTGTCTGACTAATTTGTAATCCCACTGTTTGTGCACCATTATACCAAGGCACCTGCTGTTCATGAGCACAAAAAATAAACAAACAGTTCCGCACAGCAGACTCAATTTGCTCACCGTTTGTTCCTCGGATGTGGCCTGCTCGGCTAGGTCTTGCTCTTCTTTGAGCATTTGCTCAGTGACAACTGGAGCGTCGGCGGTCGCAGCCATTGGAAACGACTGTAATGTGAAGTGTTAAAGATTGACATACAAAGCACCACTTTATTCATTGATCAGCAGGTTTTGACCAGCAGATGTTGGCATTTTTAACTCAAAATTTTTAGCATTTCAGTTTTGTCTGACTAATTTGTAACCTCACTGTTTGTACACCATTACCAAGACATTTGCTGTTCATGAGCACAAAAAAGAAATGAATGAATGAGGATGAATTACTGGTTGTGCTGACATTCCTACAGGAGACACAAACCAGGTTGTTGTTTTCAGACCTCAACGTGCTAGAAAAATGAAGCGTGAAAACCACAGCACAAAGTAAAACCTTGAAAAACAAGTAAAATAATAGTATGAGGGGTGAACGGGCATAAAGTTCTCGAGAAAAAGGTCAAAACTCGATTTGCTCACCGTTTGTTCCTCAAACGTGGTCTGCTCGGCTAAGTCTTGCTTTTCTTTGAGCATTTGCTCAGTGACGATTGGAGGGTCGGCGCTCGCAGCCATTGGAAACGACTGTAATGTGAAGCGTTAAAGATTTACAAACAAAGCACCACTTTACTCATTACTTAGCAGGCTTATGGCCAACGAGGCGTCTGCTCTGCATCTGCAGGCGCCACTCTTTCATTATTGTAAAAGAAATGTGCGCCATCGCACTGACGAATCTTGTTTTTGTCGTAGCAAAACGAACAGATTCTTTGATTTATGAGATTATTTGATCAGGAAACAATACCTGTTTCGCGAGCAGACAGACACCGTAGCAGAGACCAAACGGCAGACCACGAGAAAAGCGCGCGAACTGCTTTCGCCGGACGGCAGTAAAAGACAAACTGTACCGGCATTAATTAATGCTACTATTTTCGCAATTGAACATTTAAAAACAATTTCAATATTTACTTAAATTAATAAATCTTTATGCAGTGAGTTGTATGCAAATATAAAACGCATTACTGCGGTTCTACTATATTTGTTACCGCTGTAGCGCCTGTAGCCATGGCAACCGCAAAACAGCAGACGATTTTTTCCGTTTTGCATCAATGAGCAACATTCTTCGTACGAAATGCGTTGTCATCGGTTCGTTTCTAAATCATACCTAAATAGAAACGTCGAGTTACTCATTTAAGTTTATTATACGTTTTTAAAATTATTACTTCATGATAGCAAAACGGATTTCTTTTCTTTAATGTCGGGGTGCTTCTTCCCGGTGCAGGAGACTCAGCCGTTGGAAAAACAGCGTTGGTTCAAGTATTTTTGCACGACCGTACCTATTTTCCAAAAAATTACTCGATGGTAAGTCGCTTTTTAATCGCTTTCATTGTTTAAGGTTTATGTAAACCCCAAAACAATGTTAAATTATATGTTGTTTTGTTTTTATAGACAACAGGAGTTTCACTCGCGGTTGGGAAAGTGAATATCCCTGAAACTAAAGATACAGTTGTAAGTGTCTCAAACCAATAAAAAAAGCTCGGAAAATGAATAAAAAAATTCTCTTTCAAGCATTTAGCTACCTATTTCAGGAAATATACCTGCACGATTGTTCTGGCAAAGACATCTATCAGGATTTTACCCAAGAACTGGTATCAGTATTTTTTAACTTCACCTAATAAAATCAACATTCCCATACTCACACAACAATTCTTAATTCCTTTTCTTTTTCAGTGGTCGGATTCACCTTTGGCCGTCATAGTCTTCGACACCTGCAGCAGTTCTTCGTTCGACAATGTACCTTTGTGGGCTGACAGATTATCTAAAAAATGTGGCTCGAACCATCCTATTGGTTTGTATTACAACGTTTCGTAATTTTCTTCTTTTTTTAAGTTCCATTTTGTGTATGTTTACTTCATCAAGCTCAATCAGCAGAACACAATCCAACAGGGGGAATTCGTTGAATGTTTATGGAATTTCGAGTGTCTACACTAGAATGCCAGGTTGAAGATAGTCCAAATTCATTGTTGTCCAGTCCATGTATTATTTCATGCCGTTGTCTGCTTGATTACAGGAATACTTGTGGGCACAAAGGCAGACCTAAAGGAGAGGCGCTCCGTCTCCTTGAAGGGGGCACAGGAAATGGCCAAGCGCATCGGATTTCAATACTTTGAATGCTCTTCTGTAAGAGTAAATGCTTACACTAATCACTTGCAATTTAATTCCAAAACTTCTTGCTTTTTTTTTTTTTTTAGAAAGAAGCAGAGGGTGTCCAAGAGCCATTCTTCTACTTGGCAAGCCAGTGGCACAAACTCGTAGAAAAGGATGTGGCTTGAAGGATGAAAGAAACTCTGAAAATGTGAGGCTCTTATAGCAAAAATAAAACAGGTGATGACCCAAATAAGAAGGCTACTGTCTACCTAGGTTCACTTTCAATATCAGGTGTTATCTGCCGAGGATTTGTTTGTAAGCAGACGTCCATCTGGTGGTGCCTGCGGATAGGAACCTACACACGTAAGCAAGTATCTGTCCGCAATCACAGATTGTCTATTGCAGACACCCAAAGTGAGCAAGGAGGTCATCTAGTGGCCTGCTAGTAACAGACAATGCAAACGAGTGATGTGCCAAGAACCTCTAAGCAATTGACATTCATGTGCAAGCAGATGTTGACCATCAGTGAGCAGATATGCCGATGCTTTAGGGATTGTCTATTAGGCTCATTCGATTTACCTGCACCTACTGCACCAGCTGCACTCTGTGCGCACCACCATAATCAATTTATGAGGGCAGCCTATCTAAAAACAACCTGAAGTACATTGTCCTGCACTGCACTACAGATTCCTGCACTAGTGCAGGCTGGTGCAGGTAAATTGAATGAGCCCTCTGCATACACCTAAAGTGCACAAGCAGGTCATCTATAGTATGCTGCAGGTTAAGAAGGTAGGGCGAGGGAAAAGAAGGTAGGAGGAGGAAGACGACGCAATGCTGACCGAGGGGAGGGGTTTCCTCATCCCTCGCCAGCGTGGTGTTTATTTCCACCTCTCATCCCTCGTTCTACCTTCCTGAGTTGTCACCGACTATAGTCGTCTGCAAGTAACAGACGATTTAAACAAGTGATGTGCTGAGAACCCCCAAGCAGACGACGATAGTGTGCAAGCAGATGTTGACCGCCAGTGAACAGGTCTTTATATGCTTCATAGATTGTCTATTGCAGATGCTTAAAATGCACAAGCAAATTATCTAGTCATCTGCAAGCAACAGTCGATTTCCATTCAAACAATGACCGACGAGCCGAGAACACCCAAAACGACGACGATCGTGTGCAAGCAGATGACGACGGTCAGTGAGCAGTCATTTAGTCATCTAGCTCCAGAGAAGCGGCGAACGTACAAAATAAAAAGACCAGCTTCTTTATTTCTATCTTACACGAACAACCCACGGCCCCCGCCTATCACCTGCCCTTGCGTTGGCGGTAGCAACTCTGGCAGTAGATGGTGACGGTGCGCTTGTGGTCCACGGGTGTGGGCCCTCTGCCGTACTCGTGGTGCCACTGCACCCTGGGTCCCTCTGGCCCCGGCGACGCGACCCCGCACGTCGCGCACCGGCCGCACAACCGGCATATCCAGCGCCCTGCCGGCACAGACTTCATCCCCACGCAGAAGCTGTGGTAGCCCCGGTCGCAGCGGTCGCAGAACATCATCTTCTCCTCGTTGTCCGTCGCCATGCAGATGTTGCACATCTTGCACTCCATGCACTGCCAGCGGTACGACTTGATGGCCACCGCCATTTCCGGCAGGATGTCCAGGCAGGTGACGTGGCCGACCTTCCCGCACTCCGAGCACGAGATGAGCTCCTCGCCCTCTTTGGACGCGTCGACATT
The DNA here is from genome assembly GCA_037355805.1 of Ixodes ricinus. Classification (NCBI taxonomy): domain Eukaryota; kingdom Metazoa; phylum Arthropoda; class Arachnida; order Ixodida; family Ixodidae; genus Ixodes; species Ixodes ricinus. The sequence continues at coordinate 14,850 of JAZHYW010035896.1, read as the reverse complement.
GTTGCAGACCTTGCAGACGGGCACCGGTCCGCTCTCGCCGTCCGATTGCGAACTCTCCCCGCTGGATGAGCTGCAGGATGATCCGTCCGACCCGGAGCTGTCTTCGGATTCGGATTGGCTTCCGTCGGATCCCGGGTGCGTGTACACAGATCCAATCTCCTGCGGTGGACCGTACAGCACCGTGTTCACCGGAAGGTACTTGAGCTCCTGGGCTGTGTAGACCCTGTAGTGGTCCTGGTACTGTCCCGGTATCAAAGCCACCGGGTATCGCCGTCTGGCGGCAGCCGTGGCATCCGGCTTGGCCGTCTTGCGGGTCGGATACTGGATCGTGAAGGTCTGCAAGTCGAAGCAGGACCGGCGCTCCTCCCGGCGCTCCTGGTTCAGGTGCTGGTTGTATTCGGCCGTCGAAGCCACAGCCTTGCGGACGAAGTCTGCCATCTTACACTTCTCGATGGACGCCGCCGAGTAGCCCTTGTGCTTCTCGACCGCGTTCTGCTTGTCCCGCTCCCGCACGCTGTTGGCGTACTCCTGATACTTCTCCGGGTAGTCCTTCATGAAGAGGTCTACCACGTCATCCGCCCGAAGCGCCGTCAGCCCCAAGTCGCACTGGGTTTCGGTGACCACTCCGCGCTCCTTGAGGAACTCTTTCTCGTCGAACTCGACCGGACGCCGGTACAGATCGGGGTGCTTGCGCTTGAACGACTTCACGTGGAGGTACTCGCAGACCTGCTCCTGCAGCATGTAAGCGTCGCCGCCGTCGTGGGGCCACTGGTACTCGAACAGTTTGTCGGCCGTGATCGGGAGGAAGCCCTCCGAGGTCACTTCGTCGTCTGAGAACTTCTTTCGGCCGCTCTTGGCGCTGCTCGCGCTGTTCTGGGAGTCGCAGTCGACCGCCGCGGGAAGGAGGTTGGTTGGGGCCGGGTTGGAGTCGCTCGGGAGCGAGGTCGGCTTCGACGAGACCTCTTCGGATTCCTCGATGAGCATCTGATCGGAGTCGACCCTGCCAGCGTCAGTCGACGAGTCCGCCACGCTCGCGGCGGTCTGAGGCTGCGCGGGGGCCGGTTCGAGGTTCCACGAGCTCCGTGTGTCCTCTTCGAACACGCTGACAGCGTCGGAGTCGGCCCGTTTGCCAGGGAGTTGCGGTAGTGTGGACGACGGCGGAGTCGCGGTCGAGGTTAGGCTTAGCTTGGGTACATCGGGCTCGAGGAAGATTCCGCCGCTCTCGCTGCTCGGGCCGTTGCCGGTGACGGCTGTCTCGGACGGGAAGAAGCCCGGGGACTCCGCTTCGACGGGTTCGTCCCTGGCCAAGTCCGGAGCCGCCCAAGCGGCGTTGCCGTCCGACATTTTGGACGCCGCCGTCGGCGAATCGTTTAAAAAAGTAGGATAAAAAATCTTTTCGGCGTCCGCTGGCCGCGGTAAGTTTGGATTAGATTGGATTGGATTTGTTTGACATTTCTCTTGTCTCACCAAGCCAGAAGCCAACGTTGCCGTAAACTCTATTTTTCTCAATACAAGTTTGAAATTTAGACATATTATTACAATGTCTTTCTTTAATTTGAATTAAAAAATTTTGGGATGATTGAATTGTTAAACGTAGAATTGAACTGGCGGCAACGAACTTCACAGATATGTCAGTCGCGGCACCAAGCGGGAATTATACATTGATCGCTTGACGTGCAAGCCCCAAAGAGAGCCTCCGGATCTGAAGTCACTGAAGCAACTGAAGTTGCAACGGCGAAAGCCTAGAAAAGCCACCGAATTTCGCGGCAGCACGCTGAGAACCTCACAGTAAGCTTCAATTCCCTTCCGATTCAACGGCACATTTCGACGTTTCACTCTTCTCTTTGTGCAACAACGTCTATGCCGCACGACGACGACGGCGTGGCTTGGCGTTGGCGCCGTCGGCCGCTGCCAAACGCAACGAAACGAATTTAGCCCTCTTTTCTGTCACCGAGGGCAAAAGAAGAAAAGATATCAACCTTCGCTATTCACGGAACTGTGAAGAGATGCACGAAGTTCACAGTTGGAACAATCAACGCACCCTGTAAACGTGATTTCAAGTTTTGCGATCCAACCCGCACTGACAAGCGCTGCTCTGCTTGCCAGTCTGCTCGCTTGTCAAGAAACGTGTGTCGTTTGTTTTTACGACCACCTGTATATCGACTTGTGTATTTTGGTTGTAGTTTGAGTGCGGCTGCTTGTCTGTTGCTGTTCGCGTTTACAACTGCTAACCCCGCTTGAAGTTGTCACTTCGTCAGATAAGTCGCGCCACATGCAATGTCGCCTTAATTGGGACGCTAGGCTTTGCCCATTTTACACTTTTCGGATTACATTTCTTTTTACTCTATAAGCGTTCCAAGCTCTCTCGTCTCGTATACAAAGGATTTAAGTCCTCTGAAATCGCGTGGGGTTGATGCCTGTCTGTGCCTTTGTTTCGTCGTAGCTGAAGTGATTACATAGGCAAGAAATACCGAGTAGAAAAGGCAACACGGGTGTTTCAAACCTGGCTGTGTTTTGAGGCACGGTACACAAATGGAAATAGACGTGAAACACAGCTCTACTTTCTATGCAAATTCAGCAAATTGACATTTCTCTAAAGAAAATTTAATGTAAAACTGTGTCCTAGGTTCCAGCGTCCCTTCAAACTGGGCACGGCAGTGTAAACGGGTTGCCTGTCATTCGGAAAGAACCTCTAATTTGACTATGCTCGCCTTGACTATGCTCGCCTTTTGAACTGAAAGACTTCAAGTCCTGCACGTTTCACTTTATTTCGTAAATGCTCGTTGGTTAAGCTTTAGCGTGAAGTCACTGGTGCCGTGTGGCTTCTTTTGGTTTGGTGCCATTAAACTCCTAGTCATTATCGTGAGCGTGAGGCTGCCATTCTTGTGGCCCACCGAAACTGTGCACTCTAAATCGGTTTATTTGGAAGTGATCCTAACTTGAGGTGGTCCACATCTGGACTGAACTCTCACAAAAATCCGTAGGTATACTTTGTTTCAGCGTGGTTTGGCGAAAATAGACGCTATGACCTGCAAAGGTCAATCGGGGTGATGGAGCAAAGCATGAGACATCTCTGGCAGTACAATGATCATTGGAGCAAATAAGGAGTGCACCCCCTTTTGGACAGCCTCAAGGTTGGACACGAGTGTGGTGTGACCAGGATATCATATTGAAGCAGCCCATTCCAATCTAGAATGTACTATAGTCGGTGACAGGTTAAGAAAATGTTTCTGGCTAGGGAGGAGGAAGCAGACAAAATGCTGAAGAGAGGAGGAAGTTTCCTCCTCTCCAGCATTCCACTGCTTCCTTTTCCCCTGCCCTCCTCTGCCTCAAAAACTTTTCTTAACCTGTAACTGACTATAGTTTCTTTAAGAGAAGGTGAAGAGGTCCTCGAATTCGAACATCGTGTGGGCACCTTAGAAGCTATGTGCGTTTTTTTTTTTTTTCCATCTTACTACTGGGAGGGTTGTAATCGGCAATTAAAATTTCACCTTAACCTGCTCGTTGCATTGCATCCTGCCGAGCACAGGAGAGCTTGAGAGGGGAGAGAAAAGCTACTAAAAGGTAAAAGTGTTGTCGTGGACGGGATCAGACGACCCTTCCTAATCATTAAGCTGGCTCGAGAAGGCCAACGACGACATCATGATGCTTTGGACAGATCACGGGTAGCATAGAAGTTCACCTGCACGGTCTGCAGCAATCTCTGCACATGGCTTTTAAGATAAATGCTGTTTACTTTTACTTCTGCCACAATGAAGTGCGATAACCAAATTCACGAGACAAAAAGCTATGGAAGTCCGCTCCTCACTCGGATTTCTTGAAAGGCGCTCCAGCTTCCCTTTAAATAAAAGTAATTTTAACGACTCCGTTGACTTGCCGGTGAACCAACCTAAACCAGCAGAGTGAAGCGGGGTTCGGTGAAACCGCTGCGTCATTGCCGTCTGCCTTCCTCCCAGATGGTGCTGAGTAGCCGCCTGGCCAATCGAATCGGCGTGAGGCGGCCGAACGTAGCCGGTGCGGCGGGCGCCGCCAGGGGGAGCCTGCGGCGGCCCGTCCAAGACGCCCGGGAGGTGCTCAATGCCAGGGGCGTGCGCGGAAGCGCCAACGGCGGCGGCAGGCGCCTCGGGGTGGCTGGCGGAGGCATCGTCAAGACGGGGCGCTCGCCCAACCTGCGCCTCAACACCCTGCGCGCAGCCGGCAGGGGAGGCCTCCGCAGCGACCGGATGGCGGCGGCGGTGGGGCGGGTGGCACGCCCCGTCCCGTCCTCCGCACGGTTTTCGGCCGGACGGCAGGCACAGGTGAGGCACACCTACTTCCTCCGCCATCTGCTTGTAGTGCCTTAATGGATCTCTGACTGGTGTGTTTACTGCATTCTCGTTTTACGGTGGTAGCTGTTATAAGGACTTCTTAGCTGCATTTGCGGCTTCGGTGTAGTGTCGACGTGCGCTCGCATTTCCACTGCCCCGTGACATGGCGACAAGTCGTGAGCACTTGGCTCTCGATAGGCGGCTTTGTCTTCCTGCGGTCGGCAGGAGATGCCGCTACACATTCCTGGCAGTAGAACTCGGATGTAGTGCAACCGACCGCTTCGTAACGGTACCTGTCACAATTTTGTCCTAGACGTGGACGTTGACCCGTACATGGTGCGTGTTTTCTTTCCTGCATACTTCGGTTACCACGACTGTTGTGTGCGATCGAGTAAATAAAGTGTGGATATGCATACCGTAATATCCCGTAAGGTGCCATCCCCCGAGATACCGTCCAACCCATTTTTCTGGCTAAATATTCCTAACGTAAAAATTCCGAAACATTTCCCTCCCTCCGATTCTCACACAGACCATCTCCCAATCGCGCATTATTTTAGCATAGTGTGATGTGCGACGGGAACCAAATCAACCATGCGGTCTGCTATACTAATACGTGTGGCAAGCAAGTTCGCAGCGGGTTCCTGCATTTCTTTCTGTGATTTGCGCATGCGATATCGCTTCCCAGGGCACACAAGTTTGTAGCCAGTTTCTGCGTGTTTACCGCACCATGAAACACGAGCGTGCTGCATCCGCAGTCTGCAATATCCTTTTCCGTGACACAGGAGCTTGTAGCGAATTCCTGGTCATTTATCGTGTTGTGAAACGCGAATTCGCCATGTCCGCGATCTGTGGTATCAGTTCCCTTGTCACGTGGTTCGTAGTGGAGAGCCCCTATGTTTATCATTATTGCTTTTTTTTTTTTTTTATTTTTTGCTGTCATATCCCCAAAGATAGCCTACCTCATGTTTTTACCATTTAGTCTCTCTTGATCTTACAGTAAGGATTTTACAGTAAATGTGGGTGTTACAGTTGAGTTGACTTATAATTAATGCGATACTTTCGCAAAAAGCGGTCATTGTATCAGTTGTTCGCTGTAACTGGACTTACCTTTAAAGACACTTTTAGAAGACAATAATGGAGACAGTTTAGTTACAAACAGTGTGCTAGGTCTTTAATGAAAGAAATCGGAAAATAGAGCAAAAGCGGAAATGATAGTTGTATCTGGATCAGGGTTCTCCCCAGGAATTCTTGAGAGCTGTACATCTGACAATTTCCAGTGTGCTGAGGGGAGGTGGGGGAGGCAACTGCTGCAACTTTTATTGTTGTGTGTACTTTCTCTGTTGCACAGCACTGATTTTGTTTGCAGGGATTGTACAGCTCTGTGGCATAGTGCCACACAAGTCTGTCAAACACAACAATATAGAGTGTCGTGCATTTTCAAAGTCAGCATCGTTCTGTTCAACGGGGCAAAATTTATATGTGGGTTGGACATAGTAAAGGTGGACAGTCAGCCAGACTGGTGTGCGGCAAGGCCACTGCCACCCACTGTTGGGAGGTGCCCGATCTGGATGCAATTTTAATGGGCAGTGTCTCAAATTCATAGATTTTTATAACTGTGCGTTTTAACCGGTAGGTCGTCATATCTGGGATTGTTAGAGGTGGATTCGACGGTACTACGCGCAGTAACAGCTACCGCCGTCATTTTTTTGTGCACGTGGTAAAAAGCTGCGGTATCTTTGGTCTCTCTGTCTCTGCCTGGTGACGTCCCACTCGCGTCGTGCCGTTGTCTGCCGCGACCCGGAGCAGTCACCCGCATCTGCTTCAGGTCACTCTCCGGCTCGACTATCCCACGGAAGCTTCGGCAGGCACGAGTCAAAACGCCGCGATGACGGCAACAGTTGCATTCGCTCTACTTTTGTGACTGAACTTATACGAGAAAACGCCAGGATCGCGACATCCGACGTCGCGAGACGCCAGTTACTTCGACATAATTTGTTGCCACTTCGGGGTGACAGGGTTCACGGGCGATACGGGATGCCAAACGCACCCGTTGAATACTCGTTTTGGGCAGCGTAGTCTCGTGGAAGCGGTTTTCTTAGGGTCCCTATTTTTCGTGGACAGGCTTCGACTTTCCGGCAGCAGGGAGGTCCGCTCAGAACGACCCCGAGGGGACTCGTGAGCTTTTCGCAAAGAATGGCCGCCGTGAGGGTGAGTGTGCCCCCATTCGCAAGAATCGGGCTCTCTTTCATTTGTTTGTGACGGCAGATTCGCACGACGGACTTGTTTGCGGACGGATTGATCGCATGACGACGTGTTAGTGGTTCGTCCGTCTCTCAAGCTCATCCCCACGAAGGAGACGATGAGCAGACGCCGGCGAGAATGGGCCGAACTTGTTCGCCACCCCACAGTGCCGCAAAACTCCATTGGCGCATCAGGCCGGGCGAAAATCACGATTCTGTCGGTCGTGGTGAATCAGCTAGAAGGCGCTGGAACGGTTGTCGTCTGCTTTCCAAGAGGCTGCTGGCTTCCCAAAAGGTTGCGTCCTAGCCTATTAATAAAACGTATTGAACATAAAACATATGCTAAGAAACAAGGCACATACTATAAAACAAAACAAGTTAAACATATTTTTTTTTTTGTTCTTTTAGTTTATGTAATGGGTACATAACTGCTCACTCCTTTTTCTAATGTTCCATTTCGGCCCTCACAGTTTACTTAAATGATGATGATCTCTTTTGGTAGTGTTGGAGACGTATTCTGCTAGAGAGAAGCTTTGTTCCCAAAGACAAGTGGCCGTCTTCCTGCCACGTGTGTCGGCTGCAGCGTAGCCTGCTGCATGTAGCCAGAATCCAACGGCCGTCTTCTAGCCATAAGATATATGGTGTATTGTACGTAAACCTGTTAGCCGTAATTCTTGTCTGCTCTGGGCAGTTATTTGCTCACATAAATCTTTTTTTTCCTTGCAGAGACCAATTGGTATAATGGACGATGACGTAAGTGGAATGTTAACGGATTTTTTCACATAATTCACCGTCAATGCCCAGGCCCCACGACTGTTCACTTTTGAATGTGCTACCCTCTAATGCTCATGATGATTGACTCTCGTAAGCACCTGCTTGCATGACTGGTTGTCTCTGCGTTTCTGTAGCTTGAGAACCCACAAACCCTTCAGAGTTCATTTATTTTCAATTTCTCCGGGTGGGTTCTGGTCCTTAAAATTCATTTAAGGAAAACAAAATGAAAAAAAATTTATTCGTGTCACTGAGTTTTTTGTTGTTGTTTTTCCCCCTTTTTAACGAAGACACTGCCCGAATTTCAGTATGTGAGAACTGTAGCCAAGCCCTGGGCATGGATCGTTGAGCGGAGCATTTTGTAACTGCTACAGTTTCTCACAGAGTCTGGATAAAGAAATCACGGTGGACAGAACGGGATCCTGGTGACCACGGCCAACAACCTCATCTCGGTGAGTGTGGCCACACGGCAAATGCCGCCAATAAATTGCTTTCATTCTTTCTTTTCTATCTATGTTTATTGACCCTTTAATTGTTTTGGACAAGCCTAGCTTGTCAGCGGACAATCCCCCAACCGCGTTCAGACTAAGTGCAGCTCATCCACCTGCCCGATTCACGGGTTCGACCGTTTTGGGAGTCCTAGGCTCGCTCATGGCTTTGTTTGCTGTTGTGCCAACAAGTGACAGCGGTGGGTTTTTAATGCAATAGCATTATCAAGCTACTACACAGGTTTCAGCTATGTATATGGGTCCTGAATTGTATATAGGTATGGGAAACTGAATTGGTGACTTATGCACCAATTCAGTTTCCCCTAACCTGCCCGTGGCGGGCAACGATAAATGCTGCTCGCATTCATAAATAGTCACCCTTGTGGTTTCTACTTTCTTTTTTTTTTTTTTTTATCCCATTTTCTGGTTTTAGGAATCTGGTTTTGAAGTCTAGAACTGAGCAGTTAAGGCTCAAAAATTCCTAAAATTAGAAACGGTTAAGGGGCTAATATCATGCAGGCTGCATCTGTTGTGATAACATTGAAAAAAGGCTAGAATTTAGCAGTATTCGAACATCGGGTGGTAATTCACTCCAATCAATAATTGTTTGGGAAAACAAATAACTTTAATGCATTGTTTTTGGATTGCATATATAGTCCTCATTGCTCCGCCGTAAAAATATCTACTAGAAAAAAGAATTTTAACGCGAAGCATTAACTGCTTTATGGAGCGAAGCTTACGTCATCAATTTGAAACGCGAAAGAGACGCTTAGTTTTCCCGATCCCACAGAGCGAAGTAAAGCTGGTGGATTTCGCCTTTGGTTCCATTGGGTGGCGCGCATCTGCGGAGCTCTCATTGGCCGTTGCGCTCGTCAGTTTCCACGACCGTTCACCCGCATGGCGCTGCGTGTCCATCAGCGCTCCGTTAACAATGAGCTTCCAAGGTCAGCATGCCCAGGGAAGGACGCGTACTTGACCATCGACGAAAAGTGTGCAGGCTGACGAGGCAGGCTAGCAGGCTAAATCCGCATTCACAACTCATAAGAAGTGCTTATCTGTACCTCGGCTTTTTTTTTTTTCAAGCAATGGTTTGGACACGCCATGTTAAAAAAGTATTGACGACGTGGACGCGAGTTGAAGTGCATATTCACCTCCTTTCCTTGTTTCCTCCCGGCATTTCGGGCGTGTGGAGGAAAGGTGGATCGGCTTGATCGCCATGGTTGAGGTGGAGAGTGTGTGACCATTCTGCGTGATAGTCATGGACTTTTGCGCGAGAATTTAAAATAAATCTTGACCCCACTATATCTCTAAAGAAATTAATTTTTTTGAAATTTATTTTTTGAAATGTGTGTCACAACCGAACTGTTAAAAACATAAAAATCTCACGACCGCCACTATTGCTCTAAAAAAATGTAAAAAATTTTGTATAATCTTTTTGTTTTGACACATGTGTCTACACTACTGATTAAAAATACATTTTCTTTTCTTTTAGGTGTTCTTAGAAAAAGAGTAAAAAATTTAAGATTAATTCTCATTCGTGTTCGGTAAGGTTTCCGGGCCTGCATCGATACAAAGTTGAGTGAGTGACCCGCAAGAAACGGAAGCCTGTCCGTTTGTTTGTACCCTCGAACAAAGCTTGAAACAAGCCTGCAAAGTGATCCGTGGAGCTTTGCCGCATGTGGATATCTCGGAATGTTCCACGTCTTTGGTCTTCCCCAGACCCGACGCAACCTGCTGGAGGCACGCGGGATTCTGCCGATCGTGGAAGAGGAGGACGACCTCGAGCGGATGACCCTGGACGACGTGCTGGGGAAGGGCGCCGCCGCTGTACCGCCCGCCCGCCGCCAGATCGACCCCGGTTCGGACCTCTCTTGCCTTTGGGGGGGAGGTGTTGTTCACGACCTTTGCAGCGACCGCGGTTAGCCGGGAACCTTCACGGGGAGCGGTGTTGTCATCCTCCTCGTGTGCACAACCGCTCGGAGCGGACGAACTCTGCCGCCGTACGGCTAGACCTCGGAAAGTTTGTGGCGGGTTTGAAGAACGCGGCTTTAAGGTTACGGTGAGCCAAGGAGGTCAGTGTGGACAGGGTACAGATTGGGCACGGGATGCCCAGTCCCATGCCCGACCCCGGAGATCGGGCTTGGGACGCGGCGCAGATAACAACGGTGACAGCACAATAATGGCGTGGGACTACGTGAGCGCCGAGCTCTCCGTCGCCGTGAAAAGCATTACGCAACGGCGTAGTTGCGCCGTAAAATCCCGTACGTGCGCCCACCCGTTTCGAAGAGGTAAATGGTGAAAGGTAGGTTGGGCAAGTCTCGAAGAATGAGACGGCAAAAGTTTGTCAAAATTGGCCCGACAAACATCGCGAGCACCCGTTACGAACGAAGTGGTACGAGGAAGATGATCTGCGGATGCAGCAGATTCACAAGTTGTTGGGGGGGCGGCGAACACTCAGGAGACTCCTCTGAACTCGAACTCCGGCGAACTCGGGTTCCGCAGGCTGCGACAAGAGACGAGACCTCGTTCCGAGCTGTCTGCTCATGACTTCAGTGCGCTCAGAAATCATGCAGGTGATCTGTCGTGCTCCTAGATGAGATGCGGCGTTTAGTACCTCATGCCATCAACTACAAAAAAAAAGAATGGTATGAATCATCTTAAGGATGTTATGCAGGCTTTCAGCGGTGATTTGGTTTTTGATACAGCATAATGAGTGTTCGCTGATGCAGCTGTTGTTTTTTCTTTAAACTGGCTGGGCTGCATCCTGCACGGTGGATGAGGAGTCGTGCGGCGACCTCGGCCGGCGGTGCCACGACACGCAGGGCGCGCCCTCGGAGCCCCTGCAGGGGGTGTCGGTGCTAGTGCAGGCCTCGGCTCAGCAGGTCATGGGAATGGCAGGCCGGCGGCCGTGCACAGCGCTTCTTCCGCACGTCTGGTCGGCGTTCCGCGCAGCGTCGACAATTTCCCGCTTTTCACAGGCAGTGACTTTTTTCGAATGCCTTTTCCCATACCGCCCGCTTTTGACTCTGCGCCTTTTCACCCTTGGACGATTCTTTTTTTTTTTTGGGAAGGGGAGCTGTTTTGATTTAATACTTTTTTCTAAATTTTTATTGCACATGCGGCTCGGGCTGCACTTGTTTTCACCACTGGTTGGTAATTTTTAAAACGTGTACGGAAAAAATAATTTTAGTACACGTCCTGCAATCTCTCGGCAGCGCCACAAACTAAGCTCCGAAACAGCCAAGGGGTGTCCGATCTATCTCGGAGATAGTATATATGTTGATCTCGCAAACACCGCAAAACCTTCGCTGCAGTGAAATTAAGTTCCAGGGTCGTTACACAGACTGCGCCGGCGTGTTCTCTGGTTCTAAGCAGACGCAAGCGTATGGATGGGTCTCTATCGCTGATCTCGGAGAACCTCCGGCGACGCTTTGAGAACCGTTGAGGCTCCTCAGGAGAGCTCGGCACGAGAACTCTCGCTGCAAGGCGTGCCAATGCCCTGCGGCTTCCCCGTCCCCTCGACTCTCCTCTCGCAAACGTCCGCGATGCCTTCCCCACAGGACCTGTTCCAGGGCAACGGGCCGATGCAGGACGCCCTGCATGGTGGCGGTGGGCACGGCCCTGGCCACCTTCCACAGGCAGTCGGACGCCTGCCAAGGCCTTCAAGGCCTACCACGGGGAGGCTGCTCGACGGTGGGTGACGCGCCAGAACTCATCGCCGCCTCTTACGGCAACGGCCGCTCACGGACTCTTCTGACCTGGGCCGAAAAGCACGTCCCCGTTCTTAGTGGGGGCGTCCGTGTCAATGCCAGCCAAATGCCCGAAAAAAGCTCGCCTACCGCCGCCACCGCGTTTCGCGGGGTGATTCGGTTGCCGGGTGCGTGCCGTGCGAAGCAGGCGCGTTGCCACGGAGCTGCCGCCGCAGCTTTAAGAATCTGCTTTGTCGAGGGACGTGAGTGAACCTGTGCGCACGAGTCGCATGGTGCCCGCCAGATGGCCACGCCGGCTGCTGCCGAAGTCGCGATAAAAATTCTTTGTCGCTCTTTCAGTTGAATTAAAACCTGCGTAGCGATCGCATCACACCACCTATTCCAATACCACCAGAAGACAAGGCACCCAGCTTTTCCCCTACCAAACATCGCTAGTAGATTCCACGAGCCGACCTCTGCATTGTGACGACACCGAGACAGACGCGTCTGCTGCGACAAGCCTCGTCGAGCTTCGGGAGTGTTTGTCGCTTGGGGCGGGTCGGAGATCCACTTATTACGAACGTCGCCGAGACTCCACGGTGCGTGAATGCGCACGCCCATCGACTCTTGCCGTAACGTGTCACAGCTGTCGCTGGGATTCATGCTGTGAACTCACGCGGGACTGCTCTATTTTTATTCATTTACATATCTATTCGGAAATACCCCCTAAAGGCACCTCCTAGGGGCATATTGCTTGTGTGGTGTAACATAAAATACAGGAAATATATTAAATAACAAATATGTAAAACCCAGGAGGCAACATCGAAACATGCAAAAACAGACTAAAATGGTTAGTCGAGAAGAAACTGATGTTACTGCCATCGCGTGCACATAAATTTTGTTACGTCATCTGCTGTGGCTGTGCACGAAGAGATGATGTGTTTAGCTTTATACGTAGCGATCCCGATGTCGAGAAAATAATGGGAGGTGCCTGAAAAGTGATTAATAGAGGAGAATCATAGTACACAAAGTTTGTGAAACAATGTTAGACCAGCGAAGTTTCCAATGATATAGTGAGCCTCGCAACTGGGCAGAACAATTTTTTTAATTTTGCGACATTGGAAAAGTGGATGTATTATCTGCAAAAAATGAAACTAGTAGCTCGGTTTTGCAGGAACTCCCATGTTGGACTGCATGGTGGCCGAATGCTTAAAAAAAAGCAAAACCTAAAAATAAAATTATTAAAAATTTAATTTTTTTTTTAATTTGAGGTTTTTTAGTTTTTAGAAATTAATTATACACCTTTACACTCAATTTGATAACCATATGCCAAATAGTTCAGTTGATATAAAATATTCTCAACACTGTGATGTAGTTACAAAGTAACAAAGTTCCATGTTTGAACACATTTTTTTCAGTTTCACTTTTTGCTGCAAATTTCATACGAAGGAATATTTTGTTTGAAGGTAAAAGTATTCTGAACTGAAATTTACTGGGAAATTGGGCTATCTACTTCATTTTTGTTTTAAGCTGAAGGCTCTCATTGAGAAAAATATGTTTTCAAAAATTGACATAGTGTCGTGGTTCAGGTCAAATGTCTGAGTGAAATAGGAGAGTGCACAGATCGACGGTATAAATCAATTTATATAAAACAGCGATATACGTAAATAAAAAAAGATGACTAATGCCTAAGTATTTACACATGTACAGTTAGAAATGTCTTGAGCTCTCACGTCCCTCTTTAGGTCGCTGACATCAGGCGCTGGGGTCGCCAGTGTCCGTTGGAACTTGACGATGTATTGTCGACGGAATCCGATGCTTTGTACCAGGGGTCGTTGCCGAGGTATCTCCGGGCTCTGTTGGAGGTGTCCCAAGTTATGCCGAGGAATTATCCGCAGGGTACCAGGGTTCGCCGCCGTGATACTTTATGTCCCTGTAGAGGGCTGCGGGTCCGAGTAACGGTGGAGTTGGCATGCGTCTGCGGTTCACGGCCGAGGGCTGCAGCTTTCTCGAGTCACCGTCAAATCCGTCTGCATCTGCGGGTCATGGCCGAGGTATGCAGCGTTCTCGGGGCACCGTCGAATCCGTCCCCTGCTCGAGCCAGATCTCCTCGAGCTTCTTCTTTTCTTCCTCTTCACTTTTTTACCGCCTGGCCTGGCACCTCTTCTTTCCTCTTCTTTTTTCACCGCGTAACGTGACAATAACCCCCTCTTCAGTATTTAGTTTATCTAAATTCTCATTCCTTCAGGTTACGCGGCTTTCCACCTGTTTTCACTTTGTCGATGCACAAGTTCCGTATACACGCACAAAAAATAACACCACTTTTCTTCCCTGCCGCTTAACAAAAAATGAACTCAACAATCGCTGAGGCAGCAAAAACCTTAACCTAGTATTTCATTTAAAAAAAATTCAACCACTTTTATTAGCTGCCTGTATCCCTACTCCTGATTTACCCTTTCTTTCGGTGAGCACATCTCAATATATGTCAACTAAATGAACTTCAAATGTGCCTAGCTATACCCTGCTCATATAATCCGCCCCGATATTATCCTTTCCTTTTATGTATCTTACGTGGAATGCAAACTCTTGTAAGGCCAGACTCCATCTCATCACCCTAGAGTTGTTTAACTTCACCTTGTTCAGGTATTCTAAGGGCTGGTGATCAGTTTCAACCACAAACTCTTTCCCATAAAGATACACGGCGTATTTACCTACTGCCCACACTAGCGCAAGGCACTCCTTTCTATGGCTGCGAAGTTTCTCTCGCTTGCGCTCAGCTTACGACTAGCATATGACACAGGATGCATCATACCTTCATGCTCCTGCAGGAGCACTGCTCCTACTGCCGTGTCAGATGCGTCTGTACGCAAAACGAACTGTTTGGACAGATCCGGCGCCAACAAAACTGGTGGTTCTGCCAACTTCTTCTTCAGTTCTTCAAAACTGGCATTGTGTTCTGCTGTCCACGTGACGACATTGCTTCGTCCCTTTTTTGTGAGCTCGGTCAGCGGTGCTGCTATTTCCGAGTAGCCTGATATGAACTGTCTGTAATATCCAGCGAGACCTAGGAAGGCTCTCACTTGTTTCTTTGTCTTTGGCACCGATGCCTTTTGTATCTTTTCCAGTACCTCTGGCTTTGGAGCAATTCGTCCCATACCTAGCTTATGGCCTAAGAATGTTACAGAATCAAAACCGAGCTCTGCATTTGTTTGGTTTTGCCGTGAGCTGGTTCCTTCTGAGGCGTGCAAATATTTCCTTTAGCGTTTGCCAGTGCTCTTCCCATGAATCCGTGGCTACTAATATGTCATCAATGTAATGGTATACGTTAGGGACACCTTCAAGGACATGTCTCATT
>JAZHYW010035895.1:0-20696 GCA_037355805.1 Ixodes ricinus | reverse complement strand
CGGGGTTTCACGGTTCTTTTTCGACATACTTTTTGTATGACTGGCTCTTGAAAGTCTACATTCGCCACAGAACAGCGCGAAGTAAAAATTAGTCCGACTGATATTGCATACTTTGACGGCAAGGAGAAGATCTCTGCTGGTCGTCCATTTTAGCCATTCTAGATAAACATGTAGAAAAGTTAATGAACGAATTTTATGTAATAAATTCACTTCTTAAACATTACACGCGCGTGTTCCGAAGTTAGCCATAATCAATCACGTTATCTAAAACAAAAATATTTCATCAACACTATATTTTTTTTTCGATGCAAATTTTACGCAGGTAGTTTGGTACAAAGGTTTGAGCGGGGACCGATCTCTATCAGCTAGACAGATGCATACATCACGTGCGGGTTTGTAGATTCCTTGAGGTGAACAACATAAATCAAGTAAAACGGCCTTGGAAACAAAAATAAAGACGCGAAAGCAAACAGGCAAGTGCACATCACTCAGGTTAGTCTCCAGTAAAATAAATAAAATGAAAATAAAACTTGACACACGTGTCTTAGATTTTTTAGCTTCATGCATACGCTACCTCATTGACGTCAACCTTCAGAAATGAGTGCGATGACGCAGAGGTGTTGGTGCGACCAATGAATTTCTGATTTGAATCGTTGGATTTGCCCTTGAAACTATTTGAACCGCTCTTTGGTGTCAACTTAGTTTGAACTTGATATTTGCCACTCTCGTTCAGTTTTCTCAAAAACATTAGATTTTCTTTTAATATTATGAAATCCCGCGGCTTTCAAAGATAAAGTACGTGTATTATAAGCGGTACATTTTCCTCAGAAATCCAGTATAATGTGTGTCGCTTTGTCTTTTTTTTTTCATTTTCTTGGGAATAAATGCAGTGTGCTATTGATAGGATGGGTGTCATTACCGTAATTCAACCGTCTAGTACACGCTCCATAAATTTTATTTGGGCGACTTCGATAATTGTTGTTGATTTGAATAAATTACCATGGTAATGGTAATTTATTAGCATTACCATGGTAATGGTAATAAATTACCAACTCCGATTACCGCTGGAGCAATGCATACCAGTTAAAAAACACTGTATAGGGAATGAAAGGGCATCACGATAGATTGTGTTAAAAGTGCTGGTACTTTACCTTGAAATATATTGTATTTGTATACGCTACTTCAAGTACATTGCACCCGGTATACTTACTACTTTACATAAAAGTACATAACCTCTCATTTACTTTGTACTTTACTTGACGTACTTTTTAGGTGCACTTGACGCAACACTGTAAACAAGCAAACACTGTCTAAAAATCAATCTGAGACAGTGCTAAACCTCAATGTAGAAATGACAGTTTCGCAGTACATCAGTGACCAAACAAACAAGAAACGACAAAACAATTAGGCACACAGAAGCAGAACCAGCTATTAAAACATTTCTGTGAAAAAAAAAAAACAAGCCGACTCATGCTTGGCTAGCACATTTTCGCTAATGGATCCAAACCTCCGTACTTTCTTTTTACCATAAAAAGAACATTAAAAGTAACCTCAAAAGTAACTTCAAAAGTAATTCGGTACTTTTTTACGGTAATTATTCAGTTTCTAAATTACTTCCTATTTGAGTAATTTCTACTCTACTCAAATTACTTTTGACGGCAATACTCAGTAACTTGACTTAATTACTTTTTTGAGTAACTCGTACATGTCTGATAGGAAGTATGAACGAAAGTAATGTTAACACACGCCGTACAGAGACATATGTGCTTCTTCCCCAATCTCTCACAAACTATAACTTTCAGTCACCACATATAATGTGCCATGCTTATTGAACAAGTATATCACAAACAACATAAACACATACACGTTAAATAAAAATACCTCCGCTTGTACTGTGTGTAGCTTCGCGTAGTGGGATCTTGAATTACATGTTTTTGTTGTAATATTGTTTTTTGTAGCATGTGTTTTTGAGTGTTAAAGCTGCTGCCAATGTAAAGGGATCCCAGACCCAGTCAAGCTTTTTTTAACAGCTTTTTGTCTGGCGATCCCTCCAGTTTTCTGGGAAAATAAAGATTTGATTTCATTTGATTTGATTTGATTTCATTCACAGGCGGCTATAGCTGCGTGCGCGACTAGTGAGCGCGTGCTGACGGTGAGCTTGCACAGTCCTTTTGCGACGTGCATTCCACATCATAAAGAACGCCGGTCTTAGCAGCCTATTAATGTGAGATCGTTCTGAGCATGCGCTCTAAACACCGCCCTCAAATATGGCTTCCAGTGAATAACCCCCAGATAGTTCAATGACGAAAGGCGCGAGCTTTGCTTCAATCACGTTGAGATGTTTATGGCACCGTCCACAGACGCAGATGATGTGGAATACAAAAGAAAAAAATGTGTAAAACGTCTCAACAAAATGAACTAAAGACTACATTATTTACAACAAAAAAAAATTTTTCGTCGTGCTTGTTGATTACGTTTATCTTGTATGGGACGGTGCACAGTATCAAGGGTTTTAATACTGACCGATTCTTTCTTTTCCACATCCTCTTACTTCTTCCGAATCTGAAACAAAGCAATAGCAAACACTGATCAGTAGCTGGCCCAACGAAGCACACGACGGAACAGTAAACAAATGTCACTTGAGCCGCCCTCGGCGCGATACGCATGCCGTATTTTCCGGACTACACATCCTTAAAAGTCGAAATTAAGCGCCGAGTGGAATATCTACGGACAATGCGGGGATTTGCTTTTTTTATAGTATTGTTTATTCGGCGAGACGTGAAGGCTTTTTTGAATGACAAATGACGTATAATTACTATTTCTGTACGACACAAGTTCCTTTATGCGTTAATAAAGCAGAAATGTTTGAAGATAGGTTCTACAACGTTTGCGGGCTACAGTGCCGAAAATACGTTCGACCATCGGTGGCGAGGTTCAACCTTGCTCTCAATGGAGAACTTGGTAGCACTGGGTGCATTCGTTGGCTGCTCCGGCGGGAAGTGGTGATCGACTCCTTCCATAAGGTGGTGAGAACTTGCTGCGAGTGTAATTCGATCCAGTCCGCCGAATTCGAGCTCTCGTGCACAAAGTCCTGAAACAGTGCGCGAGGGCAGCGAGAAAGGTGGGACGGGACGTGTTTCCGTCCGGATGTCAGACGTATCTCCGTTGTTGAAAGAAGAAAAGGCTGATAAACAAAAAGGCTTCTGGTGATTTGTCGTGTGCGGTTTGCGCGTTTTTCGTTGCAGGAAAGTGCTCACAGTTATGCAAATCGCGCGTCTCGGTTTCGTTTATGCTTCAAGCACTTCGCTGGAAGAGCCTTCGAACGTACATTTCTGTTGCTTTAAAAATTCTAGTAACTACTTTAACGTTCTGATGGCATCGACGTTTGACCGCGGCGTTGGAAGCAAACTCGATTTTTATCAGCAGTGGATCGTCATCGTGTTTGAGGTGACTAGAGCAACCCAGTCGCTCAACGTGACTTATGTGCAACGGTTGGACACATACGCAAAAGCCCGATCGTGATCAATTACTGTTCTCGTAACTCACGTGAGCTCATATCAGATTTCAGCTCTTAGGCAGCCGTTTCCGGCTTGAGCGGCGTCGCCGTCACCGTCGGCGTCGGCGTACCCGCGCGTTTCATTATGGGAAAGGTCCCATAATCAACGCGCGGGTCTCACTCGTGACCCGCGCGCTGCATTATGGGTTACAAGTGAAGGTCACGACCTTCCTGAGGCCTTCACGAGTTACGTCACGAGGGTCACGAGGGTCACGAGTGACGTCACGAGGAGGGAGCGAGGATGGTGGAAGAGGAGGGGAGGATAATGAGAGGAGGAGGGAGGATGGAGGAGGGAGAGGTGGAGGAGAAGGAGAGGAGGAGGGAAGAGGAGGAGAGAGTACGGAGGAGGAGGATGGTTATACCCTCCCCTCCGTACCCTCCCATCCCCCTCCTCAAGAGCTGCGTTCAGATTCGGCATTACAGTTGTAAACGTTTTTCATTTTTTGCATCTGAAAAAAAAAGCACTAACCGCCGATTGCAGTTTGCTTGTCCTATGTAAGAATCGATATCATAGAACGGGAACGGGGATAAACAACGTATGGCTGAAGCTAGCGGTGTAGTGCGTGTAGCTGTTAAATATAACACGCGGTAATGGGTCGGAAATACTACCTGCGTCATTTGCAAAACAAATTGTTATGTGTACGTTGATACAGCCGGAAGTTAGTCTGCCTCAGTGGGCGTCTGGTGTCTCAGCTGTGAAGAGCAATTTAGCCAGTGCGGTACAACCGCTAGCCTGCAACCTCTGGCCTGGGGTCTTTAATGTGCACCACGCAGTAGCGATACACGACCGCACGCCGGTACGATGCTCATCCAGATCGAAACGGGCAGGGGTGGGGATTGACCCCAGGATCCCTAGGTTCTGCAACGTGAGCTTTCGCTGCACGTGCTCTGAGCTTGTGTGCAATAGCCCACTCGATCACCAATAACCCCCCCCCCCTGTGTCATTGGCTGGCCACTCCTACAGCTCACGTGGCTGTTTGTCTTCTAGCGGCACGCCCCCAGTATAGACGCCGTGGTCAATGCTTGCTTAGGTGATGACATAAAGCAAACGTTGTATTTATACTTTTTTTGTTGTTGTGTTTACGCTAGGCTTGCATGTATCAAAAAATGTTATAAAAAGATAGTCAAGTTTTGACCAGCCTTTGAAGGGCATTCAATACTCCAAAATATAAGCATCGGCTTCTGCTTTGGGGTACAGTGTCATGTCACGGATGATAACAGCAATGCAGTTGTGGTCACCGACTATACAGAGTGGCAAAAGATATAAAAGATAAAATGAACAATAAAAAAGAAAAAAAAACGGTCAAGAAGATTGTATGGAGGTGCGGCGGCAGTCTCGAGAAGAAATTAATGAACGTACATTTATACAGTAAGGTCTGTCTGGAGAGTGGAGCAAAAAGTGACCTAAGCCATATGAGAACGCTCTTTCCCCTTTACAGCACCACAGCAGTCGCAGCATACAAGCCTGTGAATAATGCACTCGAACAAACACACTGCCTTGTTGCACAGTAACTAAAGAAATTCAAAGATGTGCAAATTAGACAGACGTCAAACATGAAGTGGGATGATTCATTGATACGTCAACTATCATTGTAAAACAACATGTATTTTTAATATATACATATATATATATATATATATATATATATATATATATATATATATATATATATATATATATATATATATACACCTATTTCTTCTCAAATGTTTGCAAAGAACCGCAGACATTGATAATGTCAAAATCTCTTTGGAAATCGATTAAGAAAATAACGCATCAAATAGCTTAATTATTATCACCCGTAATTTATGCGCATTTTATTTTCAAGAATCCTTTCATGTTTTTACCTATTCATACATTATTGTTTCCTGTGGGTACGTTTCTAGGAACATTGACTCACAGTGTTTCATCCTTGTGGAAATTTGTGCCAATGCTACGAAGTATCGGCAAAGTCTTGACGAGCTATGACCACTTCATTCCCTGCAGTATCATCGCAGTGGTGACATTAGTTTCGGCCACCGCGTGCGTGTCATATCGAACACTTGAGCGAATGTTACCCATGGTCATCACTGTAGTGCAACTATGGTCTTTAAAAGTACCGACAACTAGCCTCCCGTTCGCGCGCCTCTCTCCATGCAACGAGATGGCAGCGCTGCTGTGGATGAAATGCGCAAGAAGGCGCGCTGCGCGCAATTAAGGTGCTTAGAGAGGTTAGATTTAAGAGGGGGTTCAACTGAAATTATTGAGGGTTTTTGTAATTTAATTGCGGGCACCTCCAGAGCATGCATCGCGTTGTCACGGGGCGAGGAGGAAAGCGCAAAGAAAGGCAGAGACGCCTGCAGACGATCAACGCTTTTGACTACTCGTACATTGTATTGCAACATAAACCATTTTTTCCAAATCGAGTATTTGGAAACACTCTCAGATCTGGGCACACTAGGAGTGCTGTCGGTGCGGGTTTTCCCCGCGTGGGCACATCCTGCTGGCCATGCTGTGGAACCGCGCCCCCGTATCGTGTTGGGCTTTCTTTTATGTTGCCCGAGCATGTGCTATTCTTGGTTAGATACACGACGCATCATCAACGGCCTTGACGGAAACAGAAAATGGTGGCCGGTGAAGTGCACGAATGCATGGGGATGAATGGTGTCATCTACCATGAGCGAAACATAGTTTCTCGTTTGAAGTTTCAGAAAATAGCTTTTGAACAAGCTAAAGGTTAGTTATAACATTTTGGGATATCTGAAAAAGAAGGTTTATTGTTACCATAAAATAAAAGAAACGTCACAAGTTCTCTTTTTTTTATGGCTGGCAAAAAAAAAGGGGGGGGGGGGCAACGCTTTATCGAATACATAACTCGTACGAGGAAAGCTTCGAAAAAGACTCAATGCCAAGGTGGTGCATCTTTTTTCAGAGCTGAAAGATGCATTGCAACAGCAAATGACCAATATTCATTCTTCGCAACAGACTTTGGCAGTTGTGGTCTGATATACCCATCTGGACGCTTGAAAACAATTCACTGCTCTTATATATAGTTTCACGACATTTGTCAGTCTCAATGGGCTTCATCGAGAAATGATGATGAAATCTTCGTGGACTTTTCTGCTTTGTTAGCAAGGATATATTTACTATTTTTAGGCTGTCAGAGGCATGCAGTGACAATAATGACACGAACACCAAAGTTATTCGTTTTAGTTTGCTTTTTATACCAAATCAATCAACAACTCGGGGGCAAGAAAGCAAGGGCGGCTAATGCTTCTGAAGGTAAGGAGGAGCAAGTTATTCAGTTATGAACAAAACTATGATTTGGTTCTTGTGTCATATTTTCTCCAGATTTCTTTTCGCGGTTTGTATACCGTTGGGTTTATCAAATTGCATACTACGAAAGCATAGTTACCATCTCTCGTTTTTTATGAATTGTACGTCATGTTCCTTCCTTAATAAAAAAAATATAAAATTAACAGATGCTTTGCTTGCATCTACACGCAACCCGTAATTCTTCATCTTCGTATTTAATAGGCTTCAAAACGTCATTCGTTTGGTGTGAAAAATTTAGAGAGCGCATGCCAAGAAAGCAAAAGGAAATACTATAGTGATTGCAAGTTGCGGCTGCCAACATTTGCAGATATTAACATCTTTTTTCACATATGAAAACAAAAAAAAAAAATCGAGTCACGTATGTGTCCTCACGCTATTCACAAAAGCAGTGCTTAAAGGGGAAGAGAAACTAAAAATTAATGTGTTTATCAGTCCTTTTTTTCCTCTTGCTGAATGATTACTTGTGAGTCTTACACCAGCTTGCCTTCACTCTCTGTTCTAATGCGTTGTACCTTCAAGGGCATGGGTAGCCGCGGAGCTGCTGCAGCCTGTACCGAGAAAATGTCGACCAGCGCGTTGCGGTCGACGCGTATGGGCGGCGCGCCTCACGAGTCGGCTGCTTGCAGCGCCACCACACGCTTTCATTTCGTAATAGTCGCCGGCGTGGGCGAGGGACGGGAAACTAGCTAATATTGCTAGGGACCATAGCTCAACTATAAAACTACTGTTTTAGCAAAGATACCACTGGCTATTGAGACAGTCCGTTTTCCGTAATACCTACCTTGACTGAAGTCAAAAAAGGCCTTGCGACTGTACTAATTAAAGAGTACTGCCTTTATTAGTTGAGGAGCCGGAGACAAGGCATATCTTAGGTAGATGCAATATGCCTACCATTTGAAAACGCTTCTTTGGATGGGGGAGGGGAGTATAAATACTTTGTAAATCGCTTGCCGTGTTCTGGCCAACACCAGTAGACGGCAGTATGTAAAGGACAGGGAGCAAGGGATTTTTATACTAAAATGTATGATATATAATTGAGGAGAGCCAGGTAACGAAATAATAAAGTGCCTCAGTCTGGACTTGTGTTAGATTTCCCGACTTAATCTTACTGAAAATAAACGAACAGGTCAAAAAGTAATAGAACAAATTTATGTAAAAGCCAATTTGCTAAAAAAAGAAATGAAACGTATTTTTTTGTTTACAATGTGTGAAGAAACAAAAGCGATTGGCCTCGAGATCAACCTAGAGATGGCGCTACTGTTGCGCTATCATCATCATTAAAGCGGGGCTGGAAGCACGGTACGCCCCATAGGCTCTCCACGTCCGCGCGCGAGACGGCGTAGATTCTTGCGTTTATTTTGTCGCAAAGTATCGGTGGGAAAATAATTCTAGCAAAAAATGGTGCGGTACTGTTCGGTGCTTCAGTGAAGATCGAACCGTATTACCAGCGTGGTGCCTAAATTTCAATAATCGCTCATTTGGGCGCGTCGTCTGCTCTCGGCAGACGTTGGGAAGCATGGATCACCACGACGGATGCCTGCTTCCGGCTGAACTGCATCATTTATGTTAAATATCTGTTTCTTTTATAAGAGATGTATCGGTTCACAAGCTTGGGAAGTCAAGAAAACAATGAACTCCAACCCGGATAACGTAATAATGGTACTGTCAACTGTAAGATCGCAGGTTCTATGCATTTTCTTTTTAACTTTTAGCTTTTGCAGTAATGTAAGTATTTAGCATGAAGAGAAGTTAGTGCTGTTGAAAATTGCCGCGCTATTGAGTTCCTCTGCAGACAATGTTTATCTTTACTGTGCCATGATGTGGGTAAGTTTTTCGGAGTCTGAACAATTGTACTACGTTGCGATGAGGAGAGAGTGCCTCTTCTATTTACGACCCGGAAACTGCTTCTTGGCAGGACGACTAAAACAAGTTAAACAAACTATTCTAATAAATCTGCCGCGAGTGTTATAAACGAGTGTAACCAAGCGAAGCAACAATGTTCGTGTTATAAATGCTCTCCTCGGTAGTGTGGGTTCACCCGCTTCAGATTTCTTGGTGAGTGCCGCGAATGTCAAGAGGCTAATATTACAAATTTCAGGCTAAATAATCTTCTATTCAAACATAATACACTCTGCAACTCCAACAAACGACCCATACCACGACACAGACAGCATCGGCTGCAGCGACACTCTTTTACTGATGAGGGCTAGCGACCTTCACGAGACTTTCCGATCACCCTCCGCCCTCACGTACCTAACGTATATCGAGACTAGGCAGTTCAGCGATTAACCTTCAGGTTATTAAAATATTATTTTAATTGCTTTTTTTGCCGTTTAATGGAAATTTTGTGCTGGAGAAAGTCAACAAAAAGTTTAAAAGAAATGCCAGCTTTAATATGTTTGACGTCTTTATTTCTTTTATGACACAGGCTAGCACGGTACACCACTTCAGCGTGCTTGTGATTGTCACCGAGGGTGATTATACCGTTTAAATAATAACTTAAAAATTACTTCACTTTAAAAGGCTTCCGTGTTCATATTTCTGTAGGCGTAACAATGTGAAGTTTAAAACGGGAATTCAATATGCTATTTATGACACAGCAAAAGTAGTTAAAAAAATGTGTAGTTTTAACGTCTTTCGTGCAATTCGACCGGCAAAAAATAAACTAACGAATTTATAAATTAATTATTAGTCTATTAAAAGGTAGCGATGAGTCGGGTTTATTTTCTAATCAAACCACAACTCCAATCAACATTCAATGTTTTATGAAAGCTACGGTTTGTGCGAGATAACAAAAATACGTGGGACCAGTGGTTGTATACAAACCAACACACTAAAATTATGGAAGCTTCCGACTTAATAATAATCGGTTTGCTGAGTTTCTGCGTATGTGAAACGATACAACAAAGCCTTTAGTAAGAACAAACGACAACAAAAACATTAAACATTTAATAAGGAGTGTCAAGCTCAGCCGAAAACGGGCTTGCGTCGTCGAGATCCATGCTTCTGAACGTGCGCCCGTAGCAGACGACGCACGGCGGTATCCCCGCTTTCGCATGTTTCCGATTTTGGCCGCACGGGGGCGACACGGTTCGATCTCGAGGCGAATAGCAGTAGCACAGTCGCGCAATGCGGTTGGAATAGTTCTGTCACGTGTACGTGAAGACAGAGATGCGACGAGGATAATTCTGATAGCCATCGTGCTTTGCGTCGAGGATGCCACTGACATCTTTAAAAGTTGAAAACAGAGTAAACGACGCCGGACGAGAAGCAGAAGGACAGATACACAGCGCTGTTAGTGAGCTAGAAACAAACGCATGGCTAAGTTTGAGGCTTAAGCTTGTTGGTGCTCCTTCTGCTTCTGGTCCCTCGTCGTTTGCGCTGTTGTCACCTTTTAAGATGTTACACCAACTAGCCCAAGCTTCAAACTTAGCCATGCCACTGACGACCTCCAAGAGTGCTAGGTAATCCGTAAAGTTGTTAAAAAAATATATAGAGATATATTTTTGACAGCTTAGTTGGGACACGGTTCTAAAAAAAAAAATAGTTTTACGCGAAAAAAAAATAGTGCACTATTGAAGGCGCGAGACGCTATTTAGTGGGTAGTCACCTCCTTTCCACTTGTTCTCTCTCTCAGCATTTCGGGCGCGTGGAGGAGAGGTGGATCGACTTCGCCTTCACGCTGACGGGGAAAGACCGAATGACCATCTCGTTGAGGCAATGACCATTCCGTGAGGTCATGGACTTTGCGCTCAGAACTTCAAATAAATCTCTCGCCGTACTATTGCTCTAAAATTTTTTTTCTCGCGTATTTTTTTTTACGCGTGTTCTAAACCAGACTGATAAGAAAATGTTTTTTTTTCTTTTAAGAAGTTTTTTGAGCGCGGTGAACGTTTCTAGACAATCGAACCTTACGCGTAGCTACTGGATACTGCCAAATTGGGCACGAAGTGGGTGTGACACGAAGATTCTCCCTTCGTCGCGCAATTCTTGGCGTGACTGCCTTCTTCCTTCTCTTCGCGCGGCACGGCCGACGAGAATACCCGACTTCCCTCTCCTCGCACCAAGGGGGAGAGAAGGGTTTTTCTATTCGCACGCGCAGCGCTCGACAACCCACGAACGCAAAATCTCTGCAAATTCTCAATCGTAACGCTATCGCTTAAAAAAAAAAAAGAAACGAATTATGGTGAAACTAGTATATCCAGGAGAGCGGGCCCTACAATAAAAGTAAACAATAACGATATTTTGAAAGTCGACCGATGTGCGTGAACATACTGCATTTGTTTCATCCCTCAGTTTGCAAATTTAGAGTAAGCATGAACTTTGCTTCACCTCAGAGCCTGACGACAACTGACGTGCAGGGTTCTGCGGGGTGCCACTTGAAGGATATCCAGAGGCCCAAGAAGCGTCAAAGCGGCGTTGCAGCAACAGTTGTCACAAGCTGTGGTCTGGAAGGCTCTCAAAAAAGCGCTCCTCCTCCAGGGAAATGACCTCGACACAAACAGATAGTCCCAGATAAGGACGCTCTTTTTTTATTTTTGTTGGAAAACAAGAGATAAAACAAAAACAACCAAAGGCGTTGTCAGAATTAATCTTCGGAGGAAAATATGGCGTATGGTAAGTGCAGTCCACGCGAAATTTAGCCCCATGTGTAATCGTACGGTTCATTTGTTATAAAAAAAAGATAAGCGGCACGAATATTGCGACACACCGCATGAAGAAAATGAATAGGAGTGTAGGTTGTTATTGTTGCTTCTTATGAACCAAGAGGCTGTTGCAATCAACTATTTTGTTTTGTTCCCGGATGTTACCCTCTTGTAATGAGACGACGTAAACGAATGCAAATATCTTGGGGGTATATTTTCTTGTGTGGAAGCATTTCAGCATATATAGGAGGTTCATTTTGTTTTGACCTGGCACTAATGAACGTGGAGTCCGGCGCATGTTACCCAAGAGCCTTCTTTAAATATGTGATATTCAGTGAAAACTATCGTTCAATCAGCTGCAAGAAAATCAATTGGGACTTTCGTTCCCCTTTTTTGTCTTTTTATAGAGCGGCATTCTCGGTATGTGTTTTTGTAAAACTGCTGACAGACTCGAAATGTGCTTGCTGTACTCGGGAATAACTTTCTATGGGTTATGCAGTCAAAAGTACGGACACAATTTCATGACCTCCGTTTAAAGTTTTACACGCTTACTCGTCCTTCGCGGGTACAGGGAGTATTCACTCTAGAAGTTTTTTCGCGACACGAGGGACAATCACAAGCGAGTAGACACGGACAAGCGCAAAAAAACTTCTCGACTGCATCATGAACCAATTAGGCCAACAACAAGTTTTTAATTGGACTATTCACTGTAGTGACCATAGCTGCGTGCGCGTACGCTAGGCGCGTGCTGACGGCGAGCTTCCACAGTTCTTCTGGAACGTGCAATCCGCACCATTTCATCAACATTGCCGGTCTTAGCAGCCTTTTAATATCAGCTCCTTCTGAGCCTGTGCTCTAAACATCGCCCTTCGATATGGCGCCCAGTAAATGCCCCCTACTAAAGAAAATAAAAAAAATTGTGCGTCTTCAAAAAAAAAAAAAGTGGCGTTGTTGTTTATGCTTGTTGTGACCGCGTGTTTTCAAGCCTATACCTCCTCGATAAGCAGATTCAAAAATACGCTTTGCCCCATGATAACCTGGCGCGCTCGTTGAGCATATAAACCGCTGATACAATAGCGGTTAAAGTACTCTCGCGGTCGCTATTTTCTCTTTCTGCGATATTACCGTACGAACATCCGGTTGCGAGCAGGCATGGGAGGTGACGCCACTGAAACTTTGACTAACACGCGTCCACTTGCAAGCTCTTCTAGGAACTACCGATGTTACAAACGCACCTCCTATTTTAGACAAAACACGAAGTGGGTTGAGGCTTCTACCGTATTTACTCGATTAATAGCCGCACTGTTTATGCAGAAAACCTGAGGGTTCGCTTTTCCGCGGAGCACGCGGCTTACCAATCACCGCGATTGACAGCATGATTCCAGCGGTTTACAGGACAGAGATAACGTCTTCGCGCGAAGATACCATCGGTGAAGATTGCATTTCGATGGAGAATCGTCCTCTCCATCTGGTTATTCGGTATGTTATTTATGCGCAACGCAATGATTGGCTGTATATGTGTTCTGTGGGAAAGTAGACGCAAGTACCTTGTTCATAAATTGTGCGGCTATTACTCGAGTAAATACGGTATGCGTAGCGCAATTTTGTCCGCTTCTTGCGCAGGGTTTGCTGGGACTTGAGAACGCTGAGCTCTGATTGGCTCCGTTTGGAGAGATAGTGGGTGGACCTAATGGCCGCTAGCATTGAGGTCCACCCCTATCCTTTGCAATGAGAACCAATAAGAGCTCGGCGCTTCGACATCACAGCAGCCCAAGAGACAGATGAACTCGCACTCCGAATAGCATCTAACAGCTTAACGAATGCTGGGCGTAACGAGTCTTAAGGAAGCTATTATTGCTCCGCCGCCTATAAATTCGTGGTACTGGTAAATACAACCTCCGGACAACAAATCACGAAGAAAAGCAGTAACTTGAAGATGAACTAAAGCGGTTCTGTATTTGAAATGTAAAACACTTAAATTGTCTTCATTTGGCTTCAAGGACTATGCCTATCACAATTATATTTCAGATTGATGCACCAAGTAGCCACAGCCTCACTTTCAAATTAGCGCTGAAGCCCCTCTTTCCTGACGCGTTCGGTGGTAGGAGAAAATTGTGACGTATAATTGGCCTCCGTGTTTTCGGAGTTTATTTTTCACCAAATTCTAAGGATGTTTTTTTGGAATTTGTTTTTTTTGCCAGAAATTTGTAGTTTACCGTAGTTTATTCTTCGATTTTCAATTCTCAGAAAGTCGGCGCAAGTTTTGCAGAATTGTTTTTTTATTAAAAAAATATCCGGGAGTAAACGTGTGCTAGTTTCAAAAGAACGAGTTTGTATCAATTAATATTTCTTCAATTTGATTTGTCGTTGGCTTCCTTTCCATTTGCAATACTACTAACTTGTTCCACGACAAAAGTTGCAGACAAGTGTTGCTTCGATAAACGTCGAACCCTTAGAATCAATAAACTCCTGGAGGTAGTTGCTGGGAAGCTGTTCGACGGTGTACCTACAGCGTCGAACATATCGTACCGCTCCGTATAGTCATTAAAACTATATTCCTTATGGATTCCACTTCTTTAGCGTTGCACTTCGGATTTCGTTTTCAGTCGGTGCTAAACCTTTGGGAAACGTCGCACGTTTTTTTTTTTTTCGCTTTCTTCCAAGAAACATTTTAGAGCCAAACGAGAGCAACGCGTCTTGCCAACTGATTTGAATCGCCATAGCGGTCGTACACGGCGCTAATCTCATAAATTATGGGCTTACAGTTCCCATCTCGATATCGGCTTGCGATAGAATTGAACGTGTGGAGGGACTTAACTAAAATATGGTAAAGGTGGTTGGAAAGAACGCGTTCTTTAGGGCGAGCTGACGGTCGTACCCGACCTCAGGGTCAACGGGGAGGGAAGTTGACCCCCTTTAGAGCCTTTTTATTTTGTGTCTTTTAAATTTATGGTTCCTCGCAGCTTAGGAAACACAGGCTTATTAATCTCTAAACTTCTCGCTTCTGGATTCAGTCCTCGACGCTCTTGTTCGCGATTGAAAACATCTCAGTGGCTGCGAAGCATAATAAGGTGGATAGACCCGCCACTCTTTGCTATTTAAAAAAATATATATAATAATAATAAATAATAATAATAATTTGTATTCAGGAACATTCATAAATTTATACAGGAGTGCGGGGGCAATCAAAGCCAACAGTGGCTTGTGTGACGCCACCCGGAAAAAAGATAATAATATTAATAATAATAATAATAATAATAATAATAATAATAATAATAATAATAATAATAATAATAATAATAATAATAATAATAATAATAATAATGTTTGGTATGAAAATACACATTGACAGATACCTCTTAAGCCTTAAATAACTATAGAATAAGCCACCACTCAAATTTGTTTTTTGTTTTAAAACATAAAGTATGCCATACAAGTGTTTTTGAGAATGAAATTCAGGAAAGTCATGTTTTAATTTTCAATCCTAAAATAAGGGTCGATTACCCATATATGAAAAATCAACTTCTTCGCTGTCTTTATATTTTATTTGCAAGAGTGGGGGAACAAAATAGAAACCAGCTCTAAACTTTCTTTTTGTGAGCGTAATTTTATAAAAATGTAAGACTCTAAAGAAAAACCAGAAAATGTTACGACCGCCAAATCCCGCTGAATTTAGCGTGAAGTAGATCCACTTCAATACACTGAAACAGCTGACGCAGAGAGTGACGTAGTCAACATGCGCCATCGCTCCTCACCGCCATTGGCTGGCGTAAGCGATCATATGACCCTAGCAGCGATGACCAAAAGCTTTCTCTTCCCAAGTCACGGTATCAATCTCGCTGCTTAAGCGATTGCACCAAATTTTTTGACCACAAAGCGTGTTCTACTTTGTATGGCAACCAGGGACTGAAACCGTAACTGTAACCCAAAAAGAAAACTGCTTAGGATCGAATTTTTTCGGCAACCGTAACCAAAACGAAAATAACATTTTAATTCAATTTTAACCGTAACTGTAACCGCAATAGAAAGTTTTATGGAACCGTTTTTGCACATCCGATGCAGTACGATGGGCCCTCCGGTACGCACAACGCATATGGAAGACGTCTGTGGTAGCGCATGCGCAGTTCGTGCCGGAGGGCCCATTTACTGTATCGGAGTGTGCAAAAACGCTTCTCTAAAACTCCCTATTGTCTTAACCGGTGATCGAAAAATTATATCGCTTAAACATTTTCTTTTTCAACTATAATACCGCGGAACAATAACGATGATCCTGAAATGTCGTCGGCATTTCCAGACAGATCACCGTCTCTACTCTGCTTACTTGCTTCGCGAAAACAGCCGGGAAAAGCAGCGGGGAAACAAAAATGAAAGCGTCGGCGCGCGAAGCTGGCGGCGGGTCTGTGTCTCAAACGGCGGGAAGGCAGGGACAGCGCCGTTCTGGACGAAGGTGCCTGCGGCATGCTCCCTTTGCTACACTACACAGTGTTGTACCATACGCCTCCTGTATACTGACAAAGCCTGGCAGATCGCCACGAAAACGGCCGCTGAAGTGGAAAGGTTTAGCGGCAGCCGACGGATGAGAAAAGAACGACGTGCTGGCCCTCCGCTGCGGCGAAACGCCGAAACACACTTCTCCCGAGCAAACAAGTGTGTTTTGGGCCCTCGCCGCTGCAAAAGTTGTGCGCTGACGTCCAGGTTCCCCGAGAAATGGCTCTTAGATGCTGTGTGCTACCAGATCCTCGCGCTCCGAATATGCGACCAGGCACTCTATGGCTCCGTCGTCGAACTGCCAGGCTTTGTGAGTCTAGAGGAGGCTATGTGTCGTGGTTCAGGTCAAATGTCTGAGTGAAATAGGAGAGTGCACAGATCGACGGTATAAATCAATTTATATAAAACAGCGATATACGTAAATAAAAAAAAGATGACTAATGCCTAGGTATTTACACATGTACAGTTAGAAATGTCTTGAACTCTCACGTCCCTCTTTAGGTCGCTGACATCAGGCGCTGGGGTCGCCAGTGTCCGTTGGAACTTGACGATGTGTTGTCGACGAAATCCGATGCTTTGTACCAGGGGTCGCTGCCGAGGTATCTCCGGGCTCTGTTGGAGGTGTCCCAAGTTATGCCGAGGAATTATCCGCAGGGTACCAGGGTTCGCCGCCGTGATACTTTATGTCCCTGTAGAGGGCTGCGGGTCCGAGTAACGGTGGAGTTGGCATGCGTCTGCGGTTCACGGCCGAGGGCTGCAGCTTTCTCGAGTCACCGTCAAATCCGTCTGCATCTGCGGGTCATGGCCGAGGTATGCAGCGTTCTCGGGGCACCGTCGAATCCGTCCCCTGCTCGAGCCAGATCTCCTCGAGCTTCTCCTTTTCTTCCTTTTCACTTTTTTACCGCCTGGCCTGGCACCTCTTCTTTCCTCTTCTTTTTTTCACCGCGTAACGTGACAATAACCCCCTCTTCAGTATTTAGTTTATCTAAATTCTCATTCCTTCAGGTTACGCGGCTTTCCACCTGTTTTCACTTTGTCGATGCACAAGTTCCGTATACACGCACGAAAAATAACACCACTTTTCTTCCCTGCCGCTTAACAAAAAATGAACTCAACAATCGCTGAGGCAGCAAAAACCTTAACCTAGTATTTCATTTAAAAAAAATTCAACCACTTTTATTAGCTGCCTGTATCCCTACTCCTGATTTACCCTTTCTTTCGGTGAGCACATCTCAATATATGTCAACTAAATGAACTTCAAATGTGCCTAGCTATACCCTGCTCATATAATCCGCCCCGATATTATCCTTTCCTTTTATGTATCTTACGTGGAATGCAAACTCTTGTAAGGCCAGACTCCATCTCATCACCCTAGAGTTGTTTAACTTCACCTTGTTCAGGTATTCTAAGGGCTGGTGATCAGTTTCAACCACAAACTCTTTCCCATAAAGATACACGGCGTATTTACCTACTGCCCACACTAGCGCAAGGCACTCCCTTTCTATGGCTGCGAAGTTTCTCTCGCTTGCGCTCAGCTTACGACTAGCATATGACACAGGATGCATCATACCTTCATGCTCCTGCAGGAGCACTGCTCCTACTGCCGTGTCAGATGCGTCTGTACGCAAAACGAACTGTTTGGACAGATCCGGCGCCAACAAAACTGGTGGTTCTGCCAACTTCTTCTTCAGTTCTTCAAAACTGGCATTGTGTTCTGCTGTCCACGTGACGACATTGCTTCGTCCCTTTTTTGTGAGCTCGGTCAGCGGTGCTGCTATTTCCGAGTAGCCTGATATGAACTGTCTGTAATATCCAGCGAGACCTAGGAAGGCTCTCACTTGTTTCTTTGTCTTTGGCACCGATGCCTTTTGTATCTTTTCCAGTACCTCTGGCTTTGGAGCAATTCGTCCCATACCTAGCTTATGGCCTAAGAATGTTACAGAATCAAAACCGAGCTCGCATTTGTTTGGTTTTGCCGTGAGCTGGTTCCTTCTGAGGCGTGCAAATATTTCCTTTAGCGTTTGCCAGTGCTCTTCCCATGAATCCGTGGCTACTAATATGTCATCAATGTAATGGTATACGTTAGGGACACCTTCAAGGACATGTCTCATTAACTTTGTGAACACTGCTGCTGCCGTCTTTAACCCGAAAGGCATGAATTTGAATTGATACAGTCCGGAAGTTGTGGAAAAGGCAGTCTTTTCTTTTGCCGATTCTTCCAGAGGTATCTGCCAGTAGCCTTTCGCCAAGTCTATTTTCGAAAAGTACTTCTTTTTACCCACTTTGGTGAATACCATGTCTGCCCTCGGTATTGGTTCGGCGTCGTTAATCAATACCGTATTTAGGCTTCTGAAATCGACACATAGCCTATTGGATCCGTCGGGCTTCTTCACCATTACGATAGGGGAATTGTAAGCCGAAGTCGATCGCTCAATGATTCCTAATTTTAGCATTTCCTGCACTTCTTCTTCTACCTGGTCTTGAATTGCAAACGGCAGAGGATACTGTCTGACGTACACAGGTTTTTCGGTGGTCAGTCGTAATGTACATTGCAGCGCGTCCGTTCGTCCAGGTAGGTCGGAGAATATATCCTGATATTGTGTTATCGCGTCACACAGGTTCTGTTTTTGTATTGGACTTAGTTTAGGGTTAATAAGCACGTTCTGTGCTCCATGTTGCTCGCTTAGACTTGGTGTCCTGATCTCTCCTAGATCATCCGACGTGTATGCATCAACTATTACAGCGCAACTTTCTTTCTTGGGTGCGCGATCTTCGTATCTTTGCAACATGTTCACGTGGAACATTTTCTTTTTCCACCAACGAGCAATTCGTAGTTCACCTCTCCTTTCCGCCTGGTAACCTGGTATGGGCCCTTCCATTGCATGGTCAACTTGTTGCGATCGCTCGGCAGCAGAATGAGCACTAAGTCTCCTGGTTCGAATCTTCTTGTCTGGCTCTTGCGATCGTAGTACGTTTTTTGTTTTGTTTGAGCCTCTCCTACGCTCTCGTGTGCTACTTCGCAAGTCTTCTTTAGCTTGTGCTTCAGTTCCAACACATACTTATACGATGTTTTTAACTCTTCGTCCAAAGTTTCATTTGACCACAACTCTTTCAGTATAGTCAAGGGGCCTCTTACATTCCGCCCGTATAACATCTCAAAAGGTGCAAATCCCAACGTGGCCTGGGGCACCCCTCTGTAAGCAAAGAGCAGGGCTGGAATATACCGATCCCAGTCGGTGGGGCGCTCCTGACACATCCTCCTGAGCATCTGTTTGATTGTTCCATTAAATCGCTCAACAAGTCCGTTGCACATGGGGTGATATGGCGTGGTCAACAACTGTCTGAATGATAATAGACGACTGACTTCCTTCATGAGGTCCGAAGTGAAATTAGATCCTCGGTCACTCAAGATCTCTTTGGGTATTCCGTACCTCGAGAACATCTCTACAAGTGCCTCTGCTATATGTGGCGTGTCAATTGTTCTTAGCGCCACCGCATCAGGGTATCTGGTGGCCATGTCGACCATCGTAAGGATATACCGGTTGCCCTGACATGACGTTGGTGTTATCGGTCCGATAATGTCAATAGCTACCCTGTGGAAAGGTGTCTCAATTATGGGCATGGGTATCATTGGTGCCCTTTTGACAGCACCTTTGGGAATTGTACGTTGGCACACGTCACAAGATCTTACATAGCGTTTGACGTCGCTTTGCATCCCGGGCCAAAAGAAGTCGTTTGATACTCGAGCAATTGTGCTCTTCACACCTTGATGACCCGACATGAGGGCATCATGTGCCAACTCCAATACGTTCTCTCGATACTTTGTTGGCACGATGAGTTGGTCTATCACGTCGCCCGAATCATACTCGCATCTGCGAAACAACATATTTCCTTTCATAGTGTATTGCGTCGTTACACCCGATCTCCATTTCTGTGTTTTCCTATCGAGGCTCCCGAAACATCGCTGGAGACTGTCATCTTCTTTTTGGTCTTTGGTTATTTCTTGTGTCGTGACCTCTAGCAACCTTATGACCGGCGTTTTTAGTCGGGGTAACGGTTTCTCTACCGTTTCGTTAGTCTCCTTAGATCGTACTGCAAACGAGATGCTAGTGTCAACCTGCGCAGGTTTGCTGGGTACCTTCTCTATTTCGGTTACTAGGTGTTCCCCACCTTTTGACTCTGGCACAGAGCAGTTGTTCACAGCTGGGAACCTACTATCATTTTCACGACGGCTCTCTGTTTTGCCCAAAACATGGTCTTCATGACCAGGCATCTCATTAGTTTCTGTTAACCATTCTGGGTCGGGACAGTCTACTTTCCTCACACCCGAGATGTTACCTAATATTAAATCGTAGAGTGGATCCTCAACACATTTTGCGTTTACTTGTCCTGTGTAATAGGGCGTCTCGATGTATATGATGGCTTCAGGCATCATCCTCACAGTCCTGTCAACTAGAATTACCCCCGTGGACTCCCCGGTAAGCTCATTGTCGTGCACCAGGCTTTTTCTTATTAATACCGTGTTTGTACCACTGTCCCTAAGCACGGCTATTTTATTGCCATGAAATCGGCCTTCCACCACTGGCATCATTATATGCAAACCATACTTTGCATCTGTGTCGTCAGTGCTCGCCTTCACTTCGTTTTTTGTCCTCTCTTGGTTTCCCTCTTTGGGCTCGGTCGATGATGC
>JAZHYW010035894.1:0-24711 GCA_037355805.1 Ixodes ricinus | reverse complement strand
CTAACTAGTAGGGCTGGGCGGGTGATCGATTAACCTTTCCGATTAATCGATTAAGGCTTTAATCGCGATCAATTTTTTTAACCGGTTAATCGGTTTTTTGGTCGGCACTCAAAAGAGAGATCAACTGGACGCGCGTACGGCTCTATCCTGAAAGACCTGCCCGACCTTGGGGTGACTCATGCCCCGTTCCGCTTTCCCCCCTAAGGAAAAAACGCTGCGGAGGCGTGTATCCGCTCGCTCTGTCCCGAGCGGTTCTCCGTTCCCAGTCAAGTGCTATGAGCAAGGTTCAATTCGCGCGCTTCGAAGCGTCGCGTGTTCCAGGGTATACATTACGGTTCTGCGCGAGGCCAGACGAACAAGCCGGGCCTCGCAGTTGATCCCCGCACGACCGCGAAACTTCGCGATAGTCGAGGGATCTGCCACACATCTTGCCCAAGCAAGACAAACAAGCAGAAAACAAGCCGGGAAGCTAACAACGCAGTGGTTACTTGTTCCAGTATTCGGTCCGTAAAAGTGGACGAGTCTCGCAGGTATGAAAGGCAATCTCGCTGGAAAGTTTGGGTTTAAAGTAAGCGCCAGCGGTGAAGTTGTTAACTCGAAGGAAGTCCACTGCATCATCTGCAAAGAGCCGTTTTCGTACAGTGGAAGCGTAAGTCTGCTTCAGTATCACCTACGAGCGAAGCACCCATGTACGCCGCTGCAGCAAAGACCATCCGCAAAAACGCAGACAACAATCAACGCCGCCTCCTCATCGAGGCCTCTTTCTCTGAAAAAAAGAAGAAAGCATCGCCCAAGCCCCTAACTTCTTGTCTTCCTGTTGGAGAAGGTGGACAAACTTCTTTGTCTTCGGAGCCGCAGCAAAAATATGTCTTTGAATCGTTGAGACTATATAGCATCCTCAATTCTAAATGCCCTTTGCGCCGTGTAACAGAGCGTAAAATAAGGTTCCAATGGCAAGACGAGTGGTTGCATTCTTTTTAATATAATATTTATAATAATCAACGCAACCGATTAATCGATTAATTAATCGATTAAAGGGTGGCGATTAATCGGGTTGAAAGTTTTAATCGACGCCCAGCCCTACTGACTAGCCCAATCACGTGTCGTGACGCCATTTAAGGTAGGCAAGCTCTTTCCCCGATGTTCGAACATTCATAAAAACAACCAGTCCTTTTTGACTCTCGTTCAATTAGGCTACGGGAAGTCCTTGTTCCCTTCAAAACTTCTTTTCCTTCCCACCTGCTGCGTCAGCTCGTGTTGTGATTCGATTACGAACAAGGAGCCTAAATTGGGAAGCTGCCGTCTCGCCCGCCGCTGTCCATCTTTGCACAGTTCCGTTGATTCCCCTGTCTTTCCCCAGTCGTCTGGCTGCGACCGAGCCTATGGCGAGCAATTTTCCTTCAATCCGTCCAGACGGTCGTCGCGGAGTCCCTTGTTGACAGGACCCGCCGGACTGTCGCTCACAGGCACAATCCTCTCTTCCCTCCGAGTTCGCTGACGCGCGTGCATGGGACGCGGAGACCGGACTCCGCTCGTCGCTTTCACCGACACTGGAGCCTACCCCGCGGCCTCGCTTCTAATAAACGACCACCGTCCATGTACCACGTGACTGCGCTCCGTCACAAGTCCGTAGGCTCGGAGAACGCCGTCACGGGGTGTAAGACTGGCGATTGATTGACATAGCCTTTGCCTAGGGTCGCACATCGCTGTCAGCTGAATGGTGTACG
Organism: Ixodes ricinus; assembly: GCA_037355805.1. Taxonomy (NCBI): domain Eukaryota; kingdom Metazoa; phylum Arthropoda; class Arachnida; order Ixodida; family Ixodidae; genus Ixodes; species Ixodes ricinus. The sequence goes on along the minus strand of JAZHYW010035894.1, from coordinate 22,984 downwards.
GTGTGTAGACTTCCTCGGATTGCGTTCCGTGTGTTTCGGGTCTCTCCATTTGCTCGAGTAAACCGCAGCTAACCGGAAGCTTTCTGGATTCTTAGAGGCCCTCTTGAGGCACTCTTCCCCATTTGTGCCTTCTCTTCGTGGTTTGCTGCCCACGGGAGCATTTTCGTGGTTTGCTTTGCCAACTTCTTCCCATGCTCCTGACGGCACTTCTCTCGTGCGCGTGTCTTCTCTCTTTGCGTCATCTCGGATCTTCGTTGAGTTTGTTCCGGCTGTTCATTCGACAAAGGTCCTGCTTGTTCTGGCTGAAGGTCTTGTGACAGCTGGACCTATTGCTAGCTCGCTGCAGCCGTGGCTGGCTGGGCTTGTCTTTGCTTTGCCTGCTACGCGGATTACCGTGCTGTCCTACAAGTCTCCTGATCATCGTTTGGCGCTTAGGTTGTGTTGGTCCCGGTGTATTTTGAGAAATGGCGCTTTCCAGATTTATGGTTACGAACTCGAGGTTTTCCGAACCTTGCTGGGAAACTGAAGAAGCGTGCGTTAAATTGATCTGTCGCCCATACTCGGGGACAATTTTCTGTGGCTGTGCCGTCGAAGATACGGGAGCGCGTGTTTGAGTGTCGAATAAAGTTGAGCCTGCGCACTCTCCCTCTCGTAAAAAACGTCACAGAAAGTTGTTGAACAGACGGAGACACCGGTGTCTTTGTCCGCTTCTTTGTGTTTCTGTCAACGCTAACGAGAAATTCGAAACTATTCTGTCTGATCGAGATCCGCGACTGTGAAGAATGGTATGTTTACCTCGTATTAGCGTTCGATTGCGCTAGACTGGTGTAAGCCAGTGAGACTAGACACCCCTTTCCCGGGCTCCATTTTTCTGCCGCCATAAGTGACCTGCCCAAACAAATTAATATCGCAATTAAAGGGGTCCATTAATTTGACTTGACATCGACGATAAAAAAAGCGTAGTTACGAGTATATCGCCGTCTTAAGTTTCTTCCCGTCCCCACGTGGGACGTGACACCCCGAAATCGTGTACGAGGCAAGGGCACCAGAAATCTCGCATGACGCGATTACTCGCCAAACATCGTGCGCTATGCCGCACACAGATGTTTTCCGGAAGAACCGCAAGGCGGCGCCCCATCTCTCCTGTCAAACATTCATGATAACCGGGCTCTGCTTGTGGACTGAAAGACGGTAGTTTCTTTTTTTTACCTGTTTGTAGCCATGGACTTGATAACGTCGTTGCTCTTGGCCTTCACATCTTTCCGACGGAACGCTTTTTTTTTTCGCTATTACGAGCTTTGTTTTGAAGTTCCCTCTGTCTCTGGTGAAGCGTAATCGAAACAGGGACCATGAGAAAGTGACTGAAAATTAAAAGAGATATGCAAATGACGTTATCTGCTGTGGTTGCTGCAATGTTATCTTGACATGCTTCCGAAGTTTTCAGTCCTTTTCTTTTTCTTCTGTTTAGCCTCGTCGTTGCAAAAACCTGCAAGCAAACAAGTTGACACGTCCAGGCGCTAGCTTTCCGTTTAGCAAACGGGCGTAGCACGCTTGTTAAACACACTAACGCATGCACGCAAAACAACACTGACGCACGTAACGATATTCGTAATTTTCACTGCCGTTAGGGGCGCGGCTTTTATCAAAATGGCTGTTTTCTGGATGATTGTCGCAGAACAGCAGTACGAGGGTTGGGATTGCTACGCGTCGGATTTATTCTCATCTTGTCAAATACGAGCGACCTAAGAGCCTTGAAGGAGCTGTGCAACAGTTTCAGTGCTTTGCTTAACTAATGTGGGAGTTGGTGTCTCGACCTTTCTGAAGTAAAGAACAAAAAACCGCTTTTGCCTGCATGTCCTAGTTTTTATTTTAAAAATGGACAAAGATTGAGGTTTTCGGCGCCTCTCAACTCCTTCACTAACTTCCGAGTCACGTGCGCTGTGACGTCAATGGGGAAGGCGCGGGGTTCCGGTGAAGCTCTCTCTTTAGAGCCATCAGTGAGCAGCGAGGACTCATCCGCTCGCGACCGCGTGACCACGTGCTGGCGGGCGCAGCGCGAACAATATGGTGAAAGGAGGAAAGTCTCATCCGGGTCCGGCCATACCCGTCCGGCCCTGTCCCCCTCCCCCTCCGGCTTCTGGCGGCTGTTCCGCTGCTGACGGTTTTGTGGACCTAGGATAGATGGCGCCACTGAAACTCCGTATAATAAAAGTTTTGTCGATGATACCAGGTTTTTGACGCATTTATATTTATGTTGGAACGACAAGATTTATAGAAAAGTTACCTTTTATCGAGCAGGTATTCGCACAACTTGCTATCTTTCTACAAGATTCCCCATTGACGTCATGCCGCGTGTTTCTCATGGCCGCCGCTCGCGGCTGCAGGTCGAGGAATATTCTCATTTTTGCCTCGCGATTACGCGGCGGAATCGCAACATTTCGAAGGAAGGAGGTGTGTTTTCTGTCCTTTGTGACAAGGTGAACAATGTCAAAAGTAGAAAACGCCAATTCTTTCAACGTTAAAATCGTTGCACAGCTCCTTTAAAGCGGTACGGCGAAGCGCAATGACGTGTGACCGCGAGCTCTCTTTCTTTCGCTTGAAAGTCGGCCAGCGAGAAGCGCAATGCTTATCGCGCTCGTGACGTCAATAGTGCCTGCACTGCCAAGGGTACTGTAGTTTCGAGCGTTGCCGCTTGGTGGAGTGAACACGTGAGAATCTCGCCTGGTAGTAATATCCGAGGACTGTACGCACTATACTTCGTTTCAGCTTGGGTCCAGACACAGATGATGCTACAAGCGCAGCTCCGGGCTTTCGCGTCCCTGCCAAGCACGCGCGCTTGTGCAATGCAAGCACTGTTCAGGGCCACACGCTCGCGCTCGTAGCATCGGCTGCGTCTGGACCCAAGCTGAAACGAAGTATAGCTTGCCCATAACGTCGTTCGTGGTCATAACGGTATTTTAGTGCCACGAGCGGTTTGGTTCAGAACGTGTTATATCTTCGCTTTCAGCTTGGGTCCAGACGCAGCCGATGCTACAAGCACGAGCGTGTGGCCCTGAACAGTGCTTACGTGCACGAGCGCGCGTGCTTGGCAGGGACGCTGGAAGCCCGGAGCCTCGCGCTTGTAGCATCGGCTGCGTCTGGACCCAAGCTGAAACGAAGTATAGTTTCACACCGCAGAAGCAGCAGCTCGAGGGAACCAGGAAGTATAAATACCCGTCAGTACCCAGCAATGACGACATCTGTAAGTTAGGGGGGTCATATTCGAGCGCGCTATTTACAGCGCATCCGGGGGGGGGGGGGGGTATGATTGTTTTGTTAGAGGTCCCCGCATCCTCAGGTGATGACCCTACCTAACGTCTGCAAAGAACAGCGATCTTGATGGTGGTGTGGAATGCCCGTTGCTCAAGCACTGTGGAAGCTTTAGCATATACAACACAGTAAACGCGTTAGCGTTCTCCGCCAAGTCACGTTCAGGACTAAGTAACTTCACGAGTGATCCATACTGCACGCGAACTGGCGCTGCTTCTAAGGAACTCGTGACGTCACAGCAATCCAACAGAGCTTCACAGACCGCCACCAGACGAAATTTCGAAATCTGTTAATTTGTTTTAAGATTAGTTTTCTTGCTTTCCTGCCGGGCGCCCAGAAACACTAGTCTGGTCTAGTGTTTCTGGGCAGCCGGCACAACATAGACCACATCTAAACAAAGAAATAAGTGCAAACATTTCGTTTCCGTACCTCTTTAAGCGGGGTCACACTGCTCGTGCATCATACAAAAGAAAGTCTGCAAACACGAGTTGTTGAAATATCCGTGGTTCGAACGCCGCGTGCCAAGTTTTCTCCTTGGAAGTCATTGTCATGCGGCATTCGAAGCACAGATCTCGCGATGACTCGCGTTCGAATCTGTATGCAGACTGTTTTTTGTATAATGTATATGCAGTACTGCTTATACATTATACTTACACTCTAAAGCCGGGGTCACACGTGTGACCCCGGCTAGAAAGTGTAAGTAAGCACCTTTATTCTGATACCGATTGATTATACAGGAGCTATAGGTAGCGCGATTCTCACACTGCGGTACCACCATCGCTGAAAGTTGCCAATAGACCCTTTTATTTGATAGTAAAGTTAATAAATACTCCTTGCTCTGACCCAAGTACCGAAGCTGATTTCTGTTAATATCCGATGAAGAGGCAAAATGCACTCGCATCTTCCCACAACAATGCACGGCAGCGCCGCAAAGGTGGACTAGTTGCTGTCTGCTTCAGTTTGAAACTGGAAGTCACGCGTAGACGCTAGTGCAAGCTAAACCTCTGGCGTCCATGAAATACCTCTATGGATCTCTGGGGCTCCTGGTGTACAAAAAGCGCTGAAAATACGGAGGCGAAATAACAACAAAGGCACGACAGGCGAGCGCGCATTCGCAGCTGATGGGCCTCTGGGGTGCTTGTTGGGCCGAAAAGGTGTGCTGGCGAACGTTCTTCTATTCACGCACTTTGCTTCGAGTCTGTGAAGGTGCTAATGAGTGATGTTTGCGCCTAAACTAAGCGTTCGTTTTGCGTATAATGAACGGAGGAAAATTAGTAGCAATAGTTGCGTTATGATTTTTTTTTTCATGGTCGAATCGAATTGCCGGGTTGTTAGTCGTGTCATACAATAACGCCGTAAAGCTCCTGTCCGAAACAAGGCTGCCAGGAACTCATTAGCGCAAAGTGTTAAATTACTCATTTATAATTCATATATTTCCTTCTCGTATAAATTATTGCCATCTTGTCTGAAGGAATACCACAAATACCAATTTAAATAAAATTATTGTCTTACAGAAAGAAAAAAATATTTCTAAGAACCATTTGTAATAATGTATCTTATAACCATCCTAGCGAACGTCTTTTTAAGGGCTTTAATATGATGCTTGTGAATTCTGTGTACAAATATCGACCGTGAATGACCTATAAATGACACGTACAAACAAAAATTCATAGTTTTCTTCAATTTGCGTTCCTAACACCAAGAGTGACAACTTATCCCTTCCGAAAACTCGGAGATATTGGAAGCTCGAAAATGACGAAGGCACGTACGGTGAGCAGATATTGTCAAGTGCACTTGTTAAATTACTTAACTATCTTGAAACCCAAAACATCTATCTTCCTACTTTATCAGTACAAGATCTCCGAGTATTTGTTTCTTTAAATTTGACTTTACAGTAAATGCATTATAATAACCCTTTAAACCTTGTTTTGTAATAAACATGTTCCTTTTTTTTGTGTGTGTGCACTGAACTCTATGTATACTTTGCTTGGATGTATTTTCGATGTGTGTAGTACCTTTTTTCTCTTTATATTAATCTTTGAACTGTTTAATGGTCGTTTCTTTTGTGCTTCTTTTCATACGTTTATTTTCCCGTGCCACTGCTTCAAAATGTAAGGGAAAAAAAGGGGGGGTGGGGGCGGGGGCAAGGGCTTGTCAGACTGCATCTTTTTTTTCCTCGGTTTCCCTCTGTCACTCACTCTTTTGACGGAAAATAAACATTAATATTATTATTAATCATAGGCTATCGCCCTTGAACGCGAGGGGATTTATGGGTCGAACCTGGGGAGCGAAGGGAAAAGGGGGTGGGGGAGCCGGCGGGCGGGCGACGCAACGTTTTACGGCCAGTTTCAATATGACAGACAAAAGATAATTGCAACTTGAGGACAAGTCATGACTTTGAAATGCGAAATTTGTAGCTCACTTCTGCGCCCCTTGAATGAAATCGCCGTCAGTATAATCTTCCTCCACCCCCACGAAAAAGAAAAAGAAAAGAAAGAGGACATGCCTCGATTTATTTATTTCCGTTCAAATTATATTTTAATCATCAGAGTTTTAATTAAAAAGCAAGAACCCCCCCCCCTCCCCCTTTCAAGATAAGATAGCGCTGGACCGTCACATTGCTGTCAAGGGTTGCCTGAGACCAAAGAAGACCGGAAAGAAAGACTCCTTTGTCGCGTGTCCGCGGCACAGCGGACGTCGTCTTGGCTCCGATAGCCGCGCTCCGCTTCTCCCGTGGCCCCCGCTTTGAAGGGGAGGCTTTCGGGCCGCCGATCTCGACGTGGGATTCCTTTTTTTCTCCGCTGATGTTTCTCCCCTCACGCTCTTCACTGTCGCTCTTCCTCGGGCTCCTTTCCAATTTTCAGTTTTGGACCCGATCGACGCGCGTTGAAACAATGAGACACTATCGCCCTTTGCCAGCCGCTGCTTGCCCTTCTCGCTGAAAAATTGCTGCCGCAGATGTGTTTTTGTTTTACTCTCGCTTCACCACGTTTGCTTCTCTTTTCTTGTTCATTTTTAATAATACTTTTGTACCTCTGGTGACCGGCGATTGATGCTCTTCAAGAACAAAAAATGGATCATTTGCTGTTTCAAGTACAGTTCCTGTCGGTCTTGGTATCTGCGAGCGTGTTACCGGGATTATTTCGCTTGATCGCTGCGGCATGATACGTCCTAATTAAAGACTCCAGGCTCGAGGTCGCATTGTGCTAACTGTTTGGCTAATTGTGGATGGTACCTGATTCGGCGCATTTCAAGGCAGACTAGTTTTCCTTTGTCTGAACATCGACGCAATCGATATCAACAATTTTTATTAAACGTTCATGGAAAGCAGCGACGGCAGTGCGGTTCATTTCTTTTGTACGCATGACTGACCGCGCAGTATCTGAAAAATAAAGCATTTTACACTGTGAACAACTGACGTCGAGCGAATATTGAAAGATGAAGTCGATCTTGATTGTTTCTTACTAATAAAACATAAATAAGTTGTTTTTTCTTTGCGTGTGTGTGTTGGGGGGGGGGATTTCTACGGTAGACTGTTTGTGTGTATTCCAAGGAATAGCAACACGTCTACCATAGACTTTTAATGAACTGAAATGCTGAACGGTGCTTCCTGTGCGTTCGAACTGTAGTGTTTTGTTATGTTTATTTTTGTGGCCACAGTTTGATTTATCGTCCTGTCAATTTTAATTGAAATGACAGAGTGTTGGAGGTCCGCCACCAATACTCTAATTGTTCGACCTATATGTTTCCTTGTTATTTATTATTATGTAAAGCCCTTTACGAAAACATGGGACAGTTTTTTGTGTTTCTCTATTTCTTCTGTGCGCCTTGTATCAGTTTTGTTTTTCATAGTAATTACCTTTTGGCAATTGTTCTGCCTCTGTTACTGAGCCAGCCCATCTGCACTCTGCCGGGCTCTGTACACGCAAGTTTCTGTTGTTTGATTTGACGCTCCACGCTCACAACAAAATTATGTAAAGCTGGAAGCAGTTTTCTAATACATATCGACAGCCATGCAAAGAACTTCGGAGCTGATCTTGTTTTGTGTCTCTTTGCAGGTCTTTGAACGAGAGCTACATTGCAGAACACGGAATTCAGATGCTACCAGAGTATGCGGACCCTTACCACAACAGGTAAACCTACTTCCAAAACGTGACACGAATGGCGTTTCCCGAACTGCTAGCATGCTTGCCGTTGATCTCGGGAATCGAATCAGGACTGAATGAAATAAATTGTCTGGTAGATGATCTTGAATCCCAAACAGATACGTGGCCGACTGCATCTCTATGGTGTCCACCATCTCCATCTACCTTTTTTTTTTACATTCAAGAAAGCGCGCAAGCAGTGATTTGTTTTTAATTTTAAAAAAGAGTATTCGCGAAACTTTTTTTAGATTGAGACTTTTTGATGTCGGGAACCCAGACAAAATGGTCCCGAACAAAATGGTCTCGTCCAAAATGATCCCGGACAAAATGGTCCTGGACAAAATAGTCCCGGACAAAATGGTCCCGGACAAAATGGTCCTGGACAAAATGGTCCCGGACAAAATGGTCCCGGACAAAATGGTCCTGGACAAAAATGGTCCCATGGGGTGTTCGCGAAGCGGCTCGCGGTTACATGAAACAGCGCAAACTTGGCTTCTCTGTGGTGGCGTTGACGAATATAAAGTGCAGGTCGCAGCTCAGCAGCTATAGTCAGAACGGAGGGTTGCGGGTGCGGTGTACAAAACGCTGCCCTTCTTTTGAGAAGGTGCTCTAACAAACAGGCTCACTTTTGTCATTATGAGCAGCTATTCCTGCTAAAATACGTTTTTTTTTGTACGTTTTTTTTTGTGTGGTTTTGGTTGCATCTGATTCTCTTTGACTGTATTAGCTGTCAAATCAAATTTCACTGTCATTTTTTTTATTGCTGTTCATGCACTGAAATCGCAACGTTCGGGAAGCACTGACGTACAACATTGATTCTTAACATCAGTCCCGCGGAATGACAAATGCCACAGAAGAAGTAATGGAAAAAAAAAAATAAGGAAAACGTTAGGGCGCAATCAAGCTGGTGGCGGTTTAAAATTTTAGACAAACCACCGAGACAGGAGGGAAGGAAGGACGACACAACACGAAGTCCCCTGTCTCGGAGTTTTCTCTTAAATGTTAAAACAAAAAAATAAATAAAAAGGTCCGCGAGCATTAAAAGCAACTATATCAAAATCAATATCACTACAAAAACAAAACAAAAAACTATGTATTCATTAGTTTGCGTTGAGATCCCGTCGCACGACTCTACTCGTTTGTTGCCGCTTTGGTTTTATAGATTGTTGGTTTCGGAGATTATAAATGTTAAAATTAAAAGTGACTCGTGTTCCTCCTTTATCCTCCCTCGGGCTGCATTCACACTGGCGTTCGATTCGCAACCGCAAAGCGGAACCGCCCGGCTTCATCATCAAATGCGCGTGAATTTGTATTGCATCTTGGAGCAACCCCGTTCGCACCCGCTTTCCGGATTCGGTTGAAGCGCCAGCGTGAACGCGGCTTAACATTAACGTGAATGTTACGTGTGTAACAGGCAAATTGCATTTTGTGCCGTAGTTAAAATATAGAGCCTGATTTGTTGGAGTTCGAAACATTTGGCGTCGGGTACAAGACAACCTTCATCACTCCAGTGTATGAAAGTTCTTTTAGTATGAGTTTTAATAAAAGTGGTATCTATTATTTATTTTGTCTCAGGAAAGCAGTGGCTATGCTATCTCTCACCCAACGAAAAGAAAGTAGGTATAATAACTTTTACCTATAATGAAGATAGCAACTACATAAAGAATATATACACAGACTTGATCATGCTGACCGCACAAACCACACTCCGTGTGAGGTTTGTGCTAGTTTATTTATTATGCACCAGAGATGTCAGTCAGAACGAAACCAAGCGAACGAGCGCACCGCACAGGTGCGGTATGACTTTGACAGTGTCAAAGTCATGCCGCACCGCATATAAGGTGGCGCCGCAGAGGCGCCACCTTATATGGCTCAAGGCAGTGCGTGACGTCAATGAGGCGTGCGGTAACACGGTATGACGTCACGCCGCTCTCGCCGGCACGTTTTTCCGGGAGGGCAAGGCTTCCAGAGACGATGTGCTACACGGCTCAGTGGTTATGAACCGTTTTATAGTTTACCAACGAGGTAGAGGGGCTTAAAGCGGTAAACTGGTTCACGAGGCAAAAAGTGACACCCACTTGGCTGCCGCCATGTTGTCCAAGTTTGACCACTAGACACGTGAACGTACCCGATCCTGAGGCTTTTACGCAAAACAGAGCCGAGATTTCTGTTGCAATCGCTGTAAAAAAAGAAACGTGATAAACTATTTTCAATACCGTTAGCCAGGCACGTAGCCAGGGGGAAGCCCCATGGGGTCCGCCCCGCCCCCCCCTCCGAAATCTTCCATTTTGCGGAGACCTCCTCTCCCCCTTCCCCTCGTCCAGCATTTTGTCATGATCCGCCCCCCCCCCCCCCCACCCAAAACAAAATCCTGGCTACATGTGCCTGCCGTTAGCCCAAGACAGTTTCGATAACAACCCATAATACAGCACCGCGGCTGACGGCATCTAGCGGAGGCATTGCAAAGCTGCCCGAGTTTTTGTCGTAAAAGCACATTTTGGACTTAAAACAAACGAAGCATAACTTATCGCGTCGGTACTGTTATTACAGATCAATAAGCAATTTTTGTGCTCAGTACTTCGTTAAAATCTAGACGCAAAACTAATGCTCGAAAATGGGCAACATATGGCGGCGGCCAATTGGGGGTCACTCTCGGCTGCCAGTGTATCGCTCTAAGGCCCTCTACCTCGTTTTTCTTTACAAACATAAAGCACCGCTTGCGTCCCAAGTGACTTCCGGTCTCTCTGTCTTTGCAAGCCTGTCGAGCATGCTTATGTCACCAGTGCTAGGAAGCATAAATTTTACACAGACAACAAAGTCGGAGATTGAGCGAAGGCCTTCGGCTGTACGATTTAACGTCTTGGAGGAGACAAATTGGTTCACAAGAATATTCGAAAAATTTGAACAGATATCGCATGAGGCTGGGATGTCAAAGACTGGGGCACCGCCTGGTGGCGTTCGTAAAGAAAACGGTCTATAGTATCCGGCTGCCACCGGTTCAAGCTTCCGCTGGAGCATCTTTATATTTATCTTTTTTCATATATACGTTTTCTTTTTTATTATGTGTTATTACCTTTTTTATGTTTTACGTTATAAATAACCTTGACTCCGCGTACAACGCTCGATCACGACGCTCGTTTATGACGATTGTCTCATAGAAAACGACTCATAAAACACATGCTGTGTTAAAACATCTCGCTGTAGGCAGCTACAAAAAACCGGTTGAATTTAAGGTTATGCTCAACTTAATGTGGACGCTTGGCTAGTTTGGCAAAACACGTTTTGCGGCGTGTGGTTGGCATGCTACGAAACTGGTAAGGTACAATACCGAGGAAATATTACGCAAAAAATAAATTATAATAAAAAAAAATAATAATGTTCCGCCGCAGCCGTGACCGCCATCCTGGGGTTTCGAGTACCGGCTTCAATATTCATTGGACACTGACCGAATGCGAAGGCCAGCTGTCGTATTGGCCTGGACCGCAACTTGATCGGTGCTGCAGAGATCACGAAGGACAGGCTCGGAAAGAGGCGTTTCAACTCTCTTTTCTTCCTTAGTACGAGAAAGCGGAGCTTTTATGATCGAGTCGTGGACAGGCACAACTCTCCCATGAGTCCACAGCGAAGAGGCTCGCCCTGTGTTTTACGCAGTGGCACGGCGGTCGATATCAGCTGATGCTCCCGTGCCGAAATACTTTGAAGAGGTGGAAAGATGGCCGGGGATTCTGGGGCCGATTCCCTAGACTCCCTAAACGGGGCCATCTTGAGTGGGTTCTTGGTATTGGAACACACCACGACGGAAACCGATCCGGGGAAACAAGGGTACACCACAGCGCAGAGCCAAAAGAATGACTTCCGCAGTATTTGCTTTTTTTTGTATGTGTGTGTGCGTGCGTGTTGTTATGCATGTGTTGGCGGATGTGCGTGCATGTGTTTGTGTGTCTTGGGTGGCGCTTTATTATAATTGACAAAACCCAGCTAAAAAAGAAAAAAAGGAAAGCTTTGGCAGCGGTTTATTATTATTCTGGGACGCGGGCTTTAGATTGGTGAACAACACGGGAAAATGGATTATTCGATTGATCCGTATAAATACGGTATGCACCCACCTCTAGGCCACTTGTGATTAATACGTCCGAGCTTACTTTTCCCGAAGACAGCATCACGAGCATCGTTCGGCTAATCTTATGTACACTGCCATTCAATTAAAAAAAAACAAAAAAACACTAATCCTTTTTTTTCTTAGTGTTTGCGAGAATTACGGATCTATACGGCGTCTATTTAGGAAATATTTCGAGAAAAGAAATATGGCGCGATCTACCAACACAAACGAAAAACAAATCAATTGCAGCGGGTGTGCTGAACATACCGGCAGGAGGCAGACGCCGAAACGAAGCGCCGCAGTAAACCGACAGAATATCGGGTCGTGGAAGCCCAACAGAGTTCATATCTTTTTATAATGAGCCAGATTAGCTCGTCAAATTAATTTTTTTCTCCTGGGTAGATTTATATACCGCGGACAAGAGAAACGTGCCGTGTTTGAGCGCCTCTTCGCGTATTCATGAACGCGCTTTGGAAGGACAGAAAGCACGTGAAATAAGAAAGCGAAAACGCGCCTTGCGTGCTGGGGAGCGAGCGAGAACATGTGTTTATTTCATCAGAGCCGTCGCTTGCTTTGGCAGAGCTGCCCCGGGGTAAGAGTGGTAGGAACTACGCAGTCGTTGTTTACAGAGTGGACCAGGAAATGGTCCATGAAGAAATATTGCCGTTCGCGACGTGGAACAACTTTCGCAAACATGACAAATAGAGGACGTGAAACAAAAAGGGAGGAAGGGTGATGAGGAAGATAGTTTTTACTGTATAGTGTCGAGAAAAACAAAAGCCAAAGACCGTCCTTTTTTGTCTCGTTGCAGGCCCATCACTGCTGGGGAGATTGGCTGCTTCATGAGCCACTACAATATCTGGAAAGACGTGAGTTATGATGTCCTGAATATCCTGGTTCTGCCTAACGTCGGTCAGAACCCGACAGTCCGAGGTGCCTGTTGTCGTCCTGCGTTTGCATCTTTTTCTTTTTTTAGTCAGAGTCATGCATTTGATTCGAAGATTGGCAAGCGCGTCTTCCAATCTTCAATGCTAGTCCCGTAAAAAAAACAACAGTAAACTAAAAAATAGATATAGCAATACTTTAAGGACCTGTTGTAGGGCGCGTGTGTCACATCATAAGTTTTCAGCGAAATAAAAAAAAACATTAAAGTTAGCGGAATATTTACGTGGCGTGACTCATTTCAGCGATTCCGCAAGATCTTTCTCTGTCGTCCTGGGCGTCTCGAAATAAGGGTAGAAGAATGTTTCCGAAAAGCTCCCAACTTAAAACGAGTCTCGCAACGTAAATGTCGCGTTACATTTATTTTTCTTGAGAAGTTAGTTTTCTGGTACACGTGTTTTACCCAAACACATAAAAAAAGTGTTTTTTTTACTTTTGGGGAAAAAAAGGGGGGGGGAGGGGGAGGTGATAGAGTTTAGTGCCCTTTTAAGCGATGCGTCTCGCTGGTATTGTGTGAGGCGCGTATGGCAGGATCGCCGTGTTCTCACGATGCGGCATTGAATTTTTACGGTTACATTTGCTTATCGCAATATATTGGTGCAACAAACCTGCAGCTGTTACTCCCGTTCTTCAATGGATCAGGTCCCAAAAGGCCGCGCACAGCCACCGACCAACGTCGACAGCTTTTGCGCTGGACCGTTGAGGTACTTCTACCTCAAAATGGCAAATGGTACACCTCGCGACACTGTTAGCGCGAACACGACGTCGGCGCATTTTCCAGTTTACTTCTAAATAGTATGTGGCGAGCACGAAATGTTTTCGCTTACATTAAGCTCTTTCCGCAGCAATAATAACTTGGATGACATCCCTTGATTTCAAAGAGAAAAACTGGAAAAACCGGCGATCGCTTGTTCGCGATAACAGTGTCGCGCTCTGTACGCCACGGTCGCACCCGAAATTATAAAGCGCACTCCGCCTGACGAAGTACCCCTTTTTTAGGGCAGCTTATGAGAATGTACTCTTTCTGAATATTTTTTATTTCGACACGCGGACCCTCATTAAATTAAAGAAAACATCATGAGATAAAGCGCGTCACTGTTTGAATTTTCGTCAGAATCCCGTAGCCATTTCGGTGTTACGAAGTTTCATCAGTAAACCAGTAAATGCGTTTATAGTCGGTGACAGGCTAAGAATTGAGCGGAAGCTTCGCCTCCAGCACGCGCTTGTTGTCTTTCAGCAGGATTCGGTAGTGGGTGCTACGAAGTGTTACCAGGCGGAACATCTGTTTAGACCTCAAAATTAAGCCTCCATTGTGGCATTACGCAATGCACGCATGACGCTTTGCATTGCGTCATGCCACAGCGCAAACTTCATGTTTTAGGTCTCAAACGGATGATCCGCCTCATCATTTGCTTTGAGCTGATTTCCTAGATCGCAATGATGGGCTCTTGGAGTGTTTGCAGGTAGCAGTACACACGCAGGCATTTCTTAGAGTGTAGGCCAAAAATAATCGGTCAAGAACAAAGATACAAAAGCCGCAAAATTCGCTATAAATTCCTCTCACAATCTTTAAGGAACATAGAAGTGGCACCATTTATTTAGTTATTGTTTCAGCATTCTTAGGAAGGAAGGTATATATTATAATTTATACATCTTTTCCGTTTTGCGTATATACTCGAGATATCTCAAACCTTTCTGATGCACCGTCTTTTTCCTTGCGAACCTCGATCTTAAAGTAGAATCGCAATAATAATTTATACACCAACTCATGTTTACAAATAAACCGGAGCGCCCCTAGCGGACGCCCCGGCGCCGCGCATGCACAATGGAGTGGGCAAGAAGCTCGCCGTCGCCCATAAACAAACCATTGAAATGCGATGTTGTCGGCGTCGGTGTAAGTCCCCCTGCCCTTTTTGCGTTCGAATTGTTGATTCTACTTCTTCCTGGCAATGTTTGACTACTTCAGCGGCCTCAGCGAAATTACCGAGGCTCGTTACACCGCAAAACTTCGCGTGAATAATGTGACATGCGGCGATTCATTCCGCTTGGACGCCGCAGAATGGACGCTAAAGCCTGATACGCATGATGTGCTTTCGCTCGCAATTTTCAGTGACGACGTCGCTCGGGCTGCAAAAGCGTAAACCGTTGCGTGAGTTGGTCGACGTCGATACTGAAAATCGCAAGCAGAATCGGACCAAGTGAATCAGGCATAACAAGTTGGTGATGGCCACTGCTAACAATGATCAACACCTCCTTGTATCTACTGCTTACACCGAGCCTACTTACTAACCTTAAAACTTAAGTCTTCTGAGACCTGCACTTACTTCTTATCGCAAGTACCGGGCCAGCGTTTGGTCTACGGGCGGTGTAGTCTAAAAGAGCAGACGACAAGCAGAAATGTTTGAAGAAGCAGACGACAGTTCGAACGATCAGGCGGCTGTTCGAACTTGAAGACGCACTGAACGTAGTCCGCGGGTGGTCCGTACAACTTGACAGTTTTCCGGCGTTCATGTTGGAACAAAATAAATAGATCTGATGACCACAAGTATCCGTGAATTCAACCCAAACTGCTTCCCGCCCAAGCAATCGTGGTCCGACGGCGGCTGGTTATCCCTTTTCACGGCACATATCCCGTTCTCGGACGAACCGAGCACATGAAAACTGACCTTTAAACATTTCTTGACTCTTTTGGTACAGACCCATCGCGGCGTTTTGACGAAAAGGCAGGTTTTCGTCTGGTTCCTTTCAAAACAACGCAGGAATACATGTCTCACGTGGGGACATCCGCCCATAGCCCCAGACCGGAAGTGCGCCCGACGCGCCACCACTGCGCCGTAACGTAACAGAGTTGGGTTGCGTGTATAAGCGTAACTTGTATATTGAAATATTCAAAAAAAAATCTTGACTTTTTTTTTTAGTTTTAACATTTTATAAGATGTTTTATATGCAGTGCTATTTATCATATGTTTTAAATTCTGTCTATTGATGTTTTTTTGTACCGTGAACAGTGGTCATGTAAACTAATCCCCTATCGTACAATAAATTCCGCTAAAAATCTGAACACTAGTATATTGTGTTCATGCCTCTCATACTTCTTATCTTAAATAAATAAACTGAAACGGTGCGCAGTCTTTTAGTAACATATTCGACATGTTGATTCCTCAACATGTAAATCTAAGTATTCGGCAGATTTATGATTATAAGGCAAAGGTTTACAATGACTAATTCTAACACTGAAACGAACAATATAAAATTGTAAGTGTCAATAAAATTCTTTTGTGAGCATTTCGGAAGCACATAAGATTAATTTTCGCAACATTAATTGAAATAGCATTTGAATTAAACCATCCCAATAATGTATAAATATCTTTTGAAAAACAGAAATTGAATCATTATAGTTATCGTACGGTGTCATCGGAATACTGATATATCTTAGACTGTAACGGCAAAATTCCTGAATCATTTACGTAACTATTAAATAACATGGACCCCAAAGTACTTCCTGTGGCACACTTACGGCATATTTTAATGCATTCTGGAGGCAAAAGTAAATTGGGAAATGAAGTGTCGGTATACAGAGGGCATGTCTCACCTCTACAAATGTGATACGTTGCGAGCATTTCGGCCAAAATAAAATATTCGTTATTCGTGTGGCTCCATTTGATATGACCTGCCTTCTCTAAAATAAATCCTCCGTGGCCCATGTAGCAACGTCAGCCGCCTCAAGTCGTTGGGATTGTGCGGCAGAAATTGAGTTTTAAATAGCAACTTATGGAGAATGACGAGAAGAATTAAAAAATGAAAAGGTTTGACGGTATGTCTGAAGTGGAATATAGCTGTACTAATGATCTTGAGATTTCTGTTTTTGTTAACGGCTTTTTTTTTTAACGAACCGTTATGATTACGTAAACAATTTTAGCAAAATTTGAATTTTCCTACCCTTTGTCTGAAGTATTCCTGACATGGCGCTATCGATTTATGAAATATTTACTTTATTACCGAAATTAACTTTTAATGGACAGCCATTCAGTTTCTGCTTTTATTCGTATATGTAAAAGAAAAGCAGCCATATTCTAGAACAACTGCTGCGTTTATAAGATTCATAAGTAAAGAATTCAAAGTGTGCCTAAATGCATGGTACTAAAATATTCTAGTCACGAGATAATTCCGGACTAAACGATTCGTACCAAAATTGTCAGTTTTATATGAGCAATTTTTCTATCAAAGAAAACAACATCGTTTCAATTTCAGATATTTTTTTTTATTTTAAAAAATAATAATGTAAACAAATGATGCCAACTCAATATTTATATGACGAGCGCCACAGCCCACAGGCGCCATATCCTTCCAGCGAAACCACAAAATTAAAAACAGCGGTGCTCAGTCGTGACGTCCCTTTCGATTATTCGGATTCCGTATGTCTGTTATCCATGACCGGATCTGAGGCTTAATTTATTCCAGTTTTGGAAATGAAAACACAAAAAAGACCCACGAAAACCACATACTTATATCGTGCTTTGGTATTCACGTATGCGGGGACCGATATTCCACAAGCGCGGCTTAAACTACCCATCTATTGAAAGGGGCTTAGTAAAGTCAGCCTTGAGAAGACCGAAATGTCCACGTGTTCTGCTTACGTAAACAAGGGATCCGTGTCATCCGTTGCTTTTATCTCTCTCTCTCCCTTTTCAATATAAAGCTAAACAAATCATTTGAATATGGAAAAAAAATTAGTAGTTTTGTGGGCTTTCGGTACATGCAGATAAACTCCGAAAAATAATCCCCGAGCCGCTTTTTATCAAACTCAGGCAAAACCGAGAAATTCAAAATTAAAATTGTCCTCGAAAAAAAATTTGATGAAGGAGTGTTAATTTGCACCTATCACTTTGTGGTGACACAGAATACACCCTGAACCGTTCACGGGGCTGCTTGTCTCGTCGAGAACTACACCCTTTAAATTGCTTCCTTTTCTGTGTCGGTACCGGGACCTCTTGCGAGTATTCTGATCATGCGCATGTCCCCTCGATGTTATGAACATCCAGGTGACATGCAAGTATAAGCTCCGCCATGGGTAACTGAACTAATAGCCAACGCACACCGACTGTATTCTGATGCAAGATCTTACTGAAAACCTGGAAACAAAAGAGACACACCTGGGAGGGACAACTGCAACGCTGTCCCCAAGCTCATGAGCTGTGCCTGTGTTTCCTTCCCCTAGATTTTTTTTTTTCTGTTCGATCAGTGCTGTGTTTGTCGGCATTGTTGAATAGACGGTTTTTAAAAAGTGGTCAGTAATTTGTACAAACACAAAACTCGAAGCACAACAAGATGACCGATGCGCGTCTGAAAGGACAAAAAATCCGCCTGGTCCTGGTATCGATCTAGGCACCTGTCCATTTCAGAGCGGAGCGCTCTACCAACTGAGCTAACCGGGAGTTAGCTCAGCGGTAGAGCAAACGGGTTTTAACAGCCGCCACCGGTCGAACATCAGCGAGGGTGAACGCCACGGCCTGCATTGAGTGGTTTTATCGATGATAATGCAATTACTGCAAAGGCGCACAGGCGAGCTGGACAAGAATAACGATAATAATTCCCGGAGAAGGGGGAACAAGGGGGGTGCAATGGGATTAAATTAGCTTTATTCTCGTCCAGCTCGTCCGTGCACCTTCGCAGTAATTTGTCGCGTCCAGCGGAGCAAGAAAACGTCGCCCCGTTCTAAACCGATTTCGCCTTTACGCAAAGACTGCTTTCGTTGGCCCGTTGATGCGCGGTGGCCTATAGGATCATGCTTTGGTACCTAAAGCTGTCGTCATCTTAATTTAGAAAGGGTGGCATCTTGCTAGAGGGCCGGAAAGCAACAAAAGCTTGTATGGAAACAACGAAGTTCGCGTGCCGCAGATCTCAGGTACCCTTTGGGCTCGATTCTCGCCCCCGCCGGGGCTCGGCACAAACGGGGCTGTATATACCGACTTATGATCGTGCAATCGCTACTGCGTGATAAACTTTATAAAAAGAAAAACAGGTTAGCGGTTGTTGCACATCTCGCTCAACTGGCTCTCTCTCCCTACAGGGTCAAGCCATGTGTCACTAGATTTCAAACACTGGATTTCGAAAAGGCTGTAGGTGTCGTGGTTCAGGTCAAATGTCTGAGTGAAATAGGAGAGTGCACAGATCGACGGTATAAATCAATTTATATAAAACAGCGATATACGTAAATAAAAAAAAGATGACTAATGCCTAGGTATTTACACATGTACAGTTAGAAATGTCTTGAGCTCTCACGTCCCTCTTTAGGTCGCTGACATCAGGCGCTGGGGTCGCCAGTGTCCGTTGGAACTTGACGATGTATTGTCGACGGAATCCGATGCTTTGTACCAGGGGTCGTTGCCGAGGTATCTCCGGGCTCTGTTGGAGGTGTCCCAAGTTATGCCGAGGAATTATCCGCAGGGTACCAGGGTTCGCCGCCGTGATACTTTATGTCCCTGTAGAGGGCTGCGGGTCCGAGTAACGGTGGAGTTGGCATGCGTCTGCGGTTCACGGCCGAGGGCTGCAGCTTTCTCGAGTCACCGTCAAATCCGTCTGCATCTGCGGGTCATGGCCGAGGTATGCAGCGTTCTCGGGGCACCGTCGAATCCGTCCCCTGCTCGAGCCAGATCTCCTCGAGCTTCTCCTTTTCTTCCTTTTCACTTTTTTACCGCCTGGCCTGGCACTTCTTCTTTCCTCTTCTTTTTTTCACCGCGTAACGTGACAATAACCCCCTCTTCAGTATTTAGTTTATCTAAATTCTCATTCCTTCAGGTTACGCGGCTTTCCACCTGTTTTCACTTTGTCGATGCACAAGTTCCGTATACACGCACGAAAAATAACACCACTTTTCTTCCCTGCCGCTTAACAAAAAATGAACTCAACAATCGCTGAGGCAGCAAAAACCTTAACCTAGTATTTCATTTAAAAAAAAATTCAACCACTTTTATTAGCTGCCTGTATCCCTACTCCTGATTTACCCTTTCTTTCGGTGAGCACATCTCAATATATGTCAACTAAATGAACTTCAAATGTGCCTAGCTATACCCTGCTCATATAATCCGCCCCGATATTATCCTTTCCTTTTATGTATCTTACGTGGAATGCAAACTCTTGTAAGGCCAGACTCCATCTCATCACCCTAGAGTTGTTTAACTTCACCTTGTTCAGGTATTCTAAGGGCTGGTGATCAGTTTCAACCACAAACTCTTTCCCATAAAGATACACGGCGTATTTACCTACTGCCCACACTAGCGCAAGGCACTCCCTTTCTATGGCTGCGAAGTTTCTCTCGCTTGCGCTCAGCTTACGACTAGCATATGACACAGGATGCATCATACCTTCATGCTCCTGCAGGAGCACTGCTCCTACTGCCGTGTCAGATGCGTCTGTACGCAAAACGAACTGTTTGGACAGATCCGGCGCCAACAAAACTGGTGGTTCTGCCAACTTCTTCTTCAGTTCTTCAAAACTGGCATTGTGTTCTGCTGTCCACGTGACGACATTGCTTCGTCCCTTTTTTGTGAGCTCGGTCAGCGGTGCTGCTATTTCCGAGTAGCCTGATATGAACTGTCTGTAATATCCAGCGAGACCGAGGAAGGCTCTCACTTGTTTCTTTGTCTTTGGAACCGATGCCTTTTGTATCTTTTCCAGTACCTCTGGCTTTGGAGCAATTTGTCCCATACCTAGCTTATGGCCTAAGAATGTTACAGAATCAAAACCGAGCTCGCATTTGTTTGGTTTTGCCGTGAGCTGGTTCCTTCTGAGGCGTGCAAATATTTCCTTTAGCGTTTGCCAGTGCTCTTCCCATGAATCCGTGGCTACTAATATGTCATCAATGTAATGGTATACGTTAGGGACACCTTCAAGGACATGTCTCATTAACTTTGTGAACACTGCTGCTGCCGTCTTTAACCCGAAAGGCATGAATTTGAATTGATACAGTCCGGAAGTTGTGGAAAAGGCAGTCTTTTCTTTTGCCGATTCTTCCAGAGGTATCTGCCAGTAGCCTTTCGCCAAGTCTATTTTCGAAAAGTACTTCTTTTTACCCACTTTGGTGAATACCATGTCTGCCCTCGGTATTGGTTCGGCGTCGTTAATCAATACCGTATTTAGGCTTCTGAAATCGACACATAGCCTATTGGATCCGTCGGGCTTCTTCACCATTACGATAGGGGAATTGTAAGCCGAAGTCGATCGCTCAATGATTCCTAATTTTAGCATTTCCTGCACTTCTTCTTCTACCTGGTCTTGAATTGCAAACGGCAGAGGATACTGTCTGACGTACACAGGTTTTTCGGTGGTCAGTCGTAATGTACATTGCAGCGCGTCCGTTCGTCCAGGTAGGTCGGAGAATATATCCTGATATTGTGTTATCGCGTCACACAGGTTCTGTTTTTGTATTGGACTTAGTTTAGGGTTAATAAGCACGTTCTGTGCTCCATGTTGCTCGCTTAGACTTGGTGTCCTGATCTCTCCTAGATCATCCGACGTGTATGCATCAACTATTACAGCGCAACTTTCTTTCTTGGGTGCGCGATCTTCGTATCTTTGCAACATGTTCACGTGGAACATTTTCTTTTTTCCACCAACGAGCAATTCGTAGTTCACCTCTCCTTTCCGCCTGGTAACCTGGTATGGGCCCTTCCATTGCATGGTCAACTTGTTGCGATCGCTCGGCAGCAGAATGAGCACTAAGTCTCCTGGTTCGAATCTTCTTGTCTGGCTCTTGCGATCGTAGTACGTTTTTTGTTTTGTTTGAGCCTCTCCTACGCTCTCGTGTGCTACTTCGCAAGTCTTCTTTAGCTTGTGCTTCAGTTCCAAGACATACTTATACGATGTTTTTAACTCTTCGTCCAAAGTTTCATTTGACCACAACTCTTTCAGTATAGTCAAGGGGCCTCTTACATTCCGCCCGTATAACATCTCAAAAGGTGCAAATCCCAACGTGGCCTGGGGTACCCCTCTGTAAGCAAAGAGCAGGGCTGGAATATACCGATCCCAGTCGGTGGGGCGCTCCTGACACATCCTCCTGAGCATCTGTTTGATTGTTCCATTAAATCGCTCAACAAGTCCGTTGCACATGGGGTGATATGGCGTGGTCAACAACTGTCTGAATGATAATAGACGACTGACTTCCTTCATGAGGTCCGAAGTGAAATTAGATCCTCGGTCACTCAAGATCTCTTTGGGTATTCCGTACCTCGAGAACATCTCTACAAGTGCCTCTGCTATATGTGGCGTGTCAATTGTTCTTAGCGCCACCGCATCAGGGTATCTGGTGGCCATGTCGACCATCGTAAGGATATACCGGTTGCCCTGACATGACGTTGGTGTTATCGGTCCGATAATGTCAATAGCTACCCTGTGGAAAGGTGTCTCAATTATGGGCATGGGTATCATTGGTGCCCTTTTGACAGCACCTTTGGGAATTGTACGTTGGCACACGTCACAAGATCTTACATAGCGTTTGACGTCGCTTTGCATCCCGGGCCAAAAGAAGTCGTTTGATACTCGAGCAATTGTGCTCTTCACACCTTGATGACCCGACATGAGGGCATCATGTGCCAACTCCAATACGTTCTCTCGATACTTTGTTGGCACGATGAGTTGGTCTATCACGTCGCCCGAATCATACTCGCATCTGCGAAACAACATATTTCCTTTCATAGTGTAGTGCGTCGTTACACCCGATCTCCATTTCTGTGTTTTCCTATCGAGGCTCCCGAAACATCGCTGGAGACTGTCATCTTCTTTTTGGTCTTTGGTTATTTCTTGTGTCGTGACCTCTAGCAACCTTATGACCGGCGTTTTTAGTCGGGGTAACGGTTTCTCTACCGTTTCGTTAGTCTCCTTAGATCGTACTGCAAACGAGATGCTAGTGTCAACCTGCGCAGGTTTGCTGGGTACCTTCTCTATTTCGGTTACTAGGTGTTCCCCACCTTTTGACTCTGGCACAGAGCAGTTGTTCACAGCTGGGAACCTACTATCATTTTCACGACGGCTCTCTGTTTTGCCCAAAACATGGTCTTCATGACCAGGCATCTCATTAGTTTCTGTTAACCATTCTGGGTCGGGACAGTCTACTTTCCTCACACCCGAGATGTTACCTAATATTAAATCGTAGAGTGGATCCTCAACACATTTTGCGTTTACTTGTCCTGTGTAATAGGGCGTCTCGATGTATATGATGGCTTCAGGCATCATCCTCACAGTCCTGTCAACTAGAATTACCCCCGTGGACTCCCCGGTAAGCTCATTGTCGTGCACCAGGCTTTTTCTTATTAATACCGTGTTTGTACCACTGTCCCTAAGCACGGCTATTTTATTGCCATGAAATCGGCCTTCCACCACTGGCATCATTATATGCAAACCATACTTTGCATCTGTGTCGTCAGTGCTCGCCTTCACTTCGTTTTTTGTCCTCTCTTGGTTTCCCTCTTTGGGCTCGGTCGATGATGCCTTC